>JBBPTO010002233.1:0-11534 GCA_038094155.1 Pulveroboletus cf. aberrans
GCCAAGGAATTCTTTGCCCAACATCATCTCTCTTGCGATACGTTCGTCCCCCTTTTCGAATGCGGCTTCCCTGATCTTTTCAGGCTCGAATGGGAATGGGGTAATCGTGTCCTGCTGTGGTTCGAGACCGAACCGCTTCATGAATACCGGATCAGACGTGCCGACTTGCATTCCAACGCCATATGCGAATGGTAAATACCCAGTTTTGATATCGTGGGGACGCCAACCGAGGCACATCGTGTCAAGGGTGATCACAAGCGCCGTGAATCCATTCTCTTTCGCTCGTTTCAGAATTGAGACTATGACCTCTGAGGTGCGGGGCCTAAATGTTTCAAGACTAGTTGGCAATCCACAGAAAGCCATACGAGAGAAGGCGATTTCACCAGTAAAGTTGGTACCATCTGTGACCATTTACACCGTTGGCTTTTGCTACAGCCTCGATGGACCTGGAAGACGCAGTACTCATGATGAAAGGAAGACCGACGTTTGCAGCTGCGCGTGCAGTTGCGAGTTCACCATCTGCATGCAGAATACCTTGCACACCGACTGGTGCAATGAATACAGGGGCGGAATATTTCACGCCGAAGATCGTGACCTAAGAGCAGAGACTGATTTATCAGAGTCCGCCTGGTCTGTGAACTAACGGGCACCCACTTCCAAATTGCGGTTGGCCGCATCTACCAGCATTCGGGGAACGATCTTCCAGTTCTCGAATGCCTTCTTATTTGCAGCGTCTGTAGAACACGTCCCTGCACTTCCAAATGTGTACATGTATGCCGCTGTCGAGACAATGCAGATGACCAGTGGTTATCGACAGGATAAACAATTTCGCTGGAAACGCACGCAAATGGTCTTTCATAGCTTCTCTCGCTTTTTCCTCGATTTCCTTGATGTTCACCGTACCCAAGATGGGCGGCTTGGTCCGCGTATAAATATCCAGCACAAATTTGGTCCATTGATCAGGAAGCGGAGGCTGGGCCGTCATAGTGGACTGCTGATATCCGAAGCAAAGTCCACCTAGTGGAAGCCAGTCGTACAGAAGGGTGCGGGGGATTTAAGTGTTTGTCTTATCAGCTGGGGTTTGATATCTGATTGAGAATGTGTCGAATTCCCGATATAACTCCACGTCTGATTGTAGAACTTCGACATTCGGGGGAGCTCCACCCTCGCCTCCGCGTGACCGTAGTACTTCCCCATGTGGCCGTTAATACCCGTTGATATTAATGTGCTGACAGATCAAAATTTAACTTAATCTGGATGCAACCAAAGTTTCTACCGTCAACCAAGCAAGGCAGTGAATTTCCATGCATTACCAACATTATAGTAGTACGCATGTCAGGAAGGGTCTCTGTTGTGGTAATGCAGAGAACGCGGTCAAATGTACCATCCGAGTCCACCAATTAGCAGTACTTTCCAGGTAATCTATAGATGCTCGCACATACATTGCAAATCAAGGTTGGGATGCTCACACGATTGTACTTATCTAACCCAAGGGAGCTGATCTCATGCGAATCAGCAAATCACACAAGCAGACTGTCCCTGCCAGTGCTTGTCAAATATATAACTCCTCCGAGGTCCTCCGACTTACTCCGGACCTGTTCCGCCGCAACTCCGAAGCTTTCTCTACAAAGGTACAACTCCTAACTCCGGAGTTTATCGGAGTTGATTCAATACTCAGTAACGTCCCTTTTCTCTTTTGGACCTCTTACTTCCTATTCCGGACATTACGTCGGAGTTACATCGGAGTTTATGCGCTCTGATTTCCGTCAGTATTTCAGTCAGTCCGCTTTGTCATCCCTCCCTCAGTTGTTCTACTACCACTGTGCAACTGAGTCAGGGTATCTCTACCCCTCCATAGCACACAGAATTTGACAGTGCTCCTTTCCAATTCAGGTTTTACTACAAGTAAGTTGATCAATCCCAAGGGATTCTTCAAATTATTCTGTCTACAAAGGGTACAAAATCCTGGGTGAGCAATATAATAACAGGAGGGTACAAGGGTATTCCTTGTAGAACTCTGTTAATCCTCTCTTACTGAGATAACCATGTCCTCAGTAAGTCACTTATATTGGTAAAGTAGTAAGTACCTGCATGTCTTCAGTAGGTCACTGAGGACTAAGTAAACTAGCTACTGTCCGATGTAGGGTGTGCTTACATAAGCTACCAGATTTGTCTATGTGAAATATATCCAACACTCCTGTTGTGCAGGGCAGAGAAGAGAGAGGTGAGTTGAGGATGCTCACCAAGATAGAGACCAAAGTTCTTGTGACCAAGTTTGAATTAGGCAAGATTGATGAGATCAACCCTTGTAGAGCTTCTTAGCTTGATCTCAAGGAGAAATGAATCTTGTTATTAATTACATTACAGCACTTATTGCCTTTAAATGCATTCAGGAATGTGTATGTACTTGTATGTGATGTAGCTAGAACAAGGTCAATAATGTCAGAATGACATCATAGGATCAGTCATGCTGCTCCACTTGTTTGAAATAGGTGGAGTTGAGTCTCAGTTGACCCAACACAGCAGTTATGAAGCTAGGAAAGCTCTAGACTGATGACATCATAGCTGAGTCATAAGACTGCATCTAGATCATCATGTGGTCAATCTTGAAGTGTAATTAAGTTTGACTGATGTGTCAGTCAAGTTTAATATTTGACCTATGTCTTTAGTAACATGAATAGTGTATTACCACTATGGTCTGCCTGTACTATTAACAGAGGACAAGATCTAGTGTTTGATTCACAGAACCTCAACATATAACTGCATCTCCTGAGGTTTCATCAGTAAAATTACATGTATTTAAATTCAGCTTATATGAGCTTTTCCAACTTTTCAAATTGCAAAACATGTTCGGTGTGATCACTGTACACTCCAAAATATTAAAAGGCTCATCTAAATTATTTTTTGACAGAACAAAGGGTCACTTTCAAACTCTGTGTCAGGTTTGAAATGTTGCAAAGACAAATTAAGTCAAATATGCCAGATTTAGACATTTTACCAATGTTCACAGCTGTCAAAGCAATAACACCTAGAACTTGCAAGAACTTCTCTAAGAGATGTCAACCCAGATACACTCAAAAGCTTATTTTTACATGGTATGAGGAATCTGCTCAATTAGTAAGTATATCTTACCTTAGGCAGTACTTTTCAGCTGCAATAGTGGACTTACAGACTAATTTTCATTGTACATGGTAATATATCTCTCAGATATGACATCAGAGATGCCTCTTGAGGCCTAAAAATAGATAACTTGGTTCTGCTTCATTGGGCCTTCTACAGTGCCTCCTCTGAGCCTCATCTGAGGTTCATCCAAATCCTTCTGATGCCACTTAGGTGACCCATATCTGGTCAACTGACCCAGCTGCAATGTTCAACATCTGATGTTAGCACTATGCTTCATGTGTGATCTACATCCTCATTTAACTCATTTCCACACTTCCATGTACCAGCTAGACCCATGTACCCTGACTTCTTGACTACAAGGATAATGTTGTGGCATGATGATGGCAATGTGATGATTGCATTATTGCAATTGTTGTGTGAAAGGGCATTGTAAGGAGCCATTGCTTCTTAGGTCCATATCTGATTGTTCTATGTCTATTTGACTTTCACTAGGTCATTGTCAAGTCATCAAGCATCCATGTCAATCCATGTCCAATCCAGTTCTGGTCTGCCCTACTCATACATATCCAGTTCTGTATATCAATTATTTTCAATCCAGTCCATCTACCAGATTGATTTCTACTGTATGTATAGTGTACTGGATGCTATGTATGAAATGCTCTGTATTGTGATCTGATTACCAGATTCATGTCAGATGCTCCCTTCTTTATGTTTATTTAGAGTCTTAGGTGTGCCCAGACTATAAAAGCTGTGTTTCACACACAACACAGTAATCATCTATCATTCACTCATTTTGAGTCTAAGTCTTCTGTCCTCTTCAATCCAGTTGTATCTGAATCTCTTTTCCTTCTCTCTTGATTCTAGAAGAATCAAGTCCTTCTGCCAGTCAGCCATGTCTGAGGTATTCAGGAGCTCTTCTAGATCATCTATCAAGAAGTCCTGCAAGCCCTGCAGTTGCCTTCCCTTGTTTCTCTACCTGCAATTTTCCTGGGACAAACCAATCATTTCTTCATTTTCTTTCTTTGTGTTACTGACCTGCTAGTTTCCTATCCAGAGACCAGTGAGTCAGAGTGCATGTGGGGCACAAGAGGAGATGCATAAGGCAACATGGAGATGGAAGGAAATGCAACACACAAGGGCAGTAAGGTTAGCATTGAAGGTATGCACAAGGATGTCAGCTGAGCAGTGACTCAAAGGGCAATGAATATGGCAGAGGTGGCAATGGTGATGGCTGAAAAGGGGCCAGTGGTGGTGGCAGCAGCAGGTGGTGGAAGCAGCATGAATTGAGTGAAGGGTGGGTGTAGGAGAAACTGGAGGGAAGCATGCCCAGTCATAATCAATGAATTTGTGTGATATATGCACATCTATGGAGGCTTGCAGATAGTCCACCCAATGCCATGCAAGAGAGCTGTTGAATACATCAGTGGCTGATTTGAAACATGGTTTGGAGTACAAGAGAAATTTGATCTGACAGACAAATTTTACTTGTATATGAAAAGTGGTCTGAAAGACTGTGGGAACCTCCCAAAAAGTGCTGCCAAGGGTGGTATATCTCTGTATGGTCTTTCAGTGTTTGCCCAACCACAATACCCCTATATTTGATGTTTTGCATGCTCAGGCTATCCACCACCTCACTGCAACTGTAGCTGTGAAGTATACATCAGATTGATGGAGAAACATGGCACTCTATAGATTGCCTGGGCTTTAGTGTTCAAATTTAGAACTGCCACTCTTTTTTCCTGATCTGATTTCTACTCAATGTCATCAACTGAAACATGTAAAAAGAAGGCCATGACACTCCCTGAAGGATGATGCAGGAAACCAATGTTTTCTACAGTGATATTTTGAGTTTTTCCATCATCATATAGCCTCTATCTTGCATTCCAGGCAAATTCAAGACCATTCCACTGCTGTTTGTCCTAACCTGAGTGAAGCCAGTTGAAGTCTGAAGGTCAGTTTCCAACCCAATGTTCTAGATCCAAGTTTCTGCATATCTGACCCAGTGTTCCCACACCTCAAGTCATGTTTCTGCACTCCAGATTTGGTTGGATTTTGTTCCTTTTCATGTTTACTTTACTGTACATCATTTGAGTATGCCCAAATTAGACTTTTGTATCTAGAAATTAGTTTCTAGATAGTGTGCAAGTAACCACCACCATTCCTAAGCCTCTAAGTTCATTTCCCTAGTCTTTTTCCTTCACTTTATCTTCAAGTTTCCCTCAAGTCCTGCAAATATAGTTGGTTTCTTAGCCCTACTGAATGGGGAAAAGCCAGACTCTAGTTTTCCAGTCCTGTGGATGATTGGTGAGCCTTTCCTATAGTCCTTTTTTCTTTTCTTTGCTTTTTTGCAATCCCCTTGGATCAAGAACTACACTCACACCCTATTTCTTTGCTTAGGATTTCATTCTGAGTTCTTTTGCTGTTTTACAATGGGCCAATAGGAGACACAGGACATACTATCTTGCACTATCTTGCTAGTCATGTCAAACATTCAAGTCCACTGCCCCTGCTTCTCTCCCTAGCTCATCAATGGTATCTGTCATGATATTAGATTAGTTCAATGTTCATGAATGATTGAGAAATCATCATGTCAGTCATTCAGATAACCCTTGCATCAGTAAATCAAGAAGTGTCTAATTCCATTTATTTCATCTAATTCATGTCTAATTCAAGCTTATTAAGCTTATGCTGGCTTATGGACACCACCATAAGCTCAATAAGATGCAATTACAGCTTTAGACAAGCAAAGTCAACTAGTTTTATAGTGGATGAACATGAGTTTTTTAGTGCAAATTGATGGTGAATTTGTTTTTGAGAAAGGAGGCCAAAGCTGGTGTCCTGGAGTTTTTCACATGAGATTTTAGCTGTGCCAAAATTTCTGGTAATTTTTTGAAAATGTTGTGTATCCTTTTTGGGACCTAGTATTACATTATCAATTTAGTATAGCTCTGATTACCATCATTGCCTGTAGAGAAATAGACTGGTGTTGCTTTTGCTTGCCTACAGCCCACTGTGGTACTTTTTCACTCAGGCCATGTTGATATACACTCATAAATCAGAATGATTGATTGATGAAGTGGCAAATAACTTCAATTGGACATGCATCCAAGACTTCTGTAGCCGCTTCCTTGGCTGCAGCAAAGTTCAGCTTCAGTAGTTCACAATACCAGTGCTTGCACCCCTAATACTATGTAAATTATATACATTAGAAGATAGTCATGATTACAAGTAAAATAAAAATACAAACCATTTTAATTGGATTAAGCTCACAGAGAAACATGGGAA
This sequence comes from Pulveroboletus cf. aberrans, assembly GCA_038094155.1. NCBI lineage: Eukaryota > Fungi > Basidiomycota > Agaricomycetes > Boletales > Boletaceae > Pulveroboletus > Pulveroboletus cf. aberrans. The sequence continues at coordinate 6,409 of JBBPTO010002233.1, forward strand.
GAAATATACACAAATGACCTGCATCACTGATAGTTTTCTCCAGCATCAAAACTTGATTGATGAAATCCTCTTGTTGACTAAGTAGTCTTGCCATGCAGCACCCTGTGCTTCCAAAAGGACAAACTGGAGAACATTTGGTTGGATCAGAATTTGATTGAGAAATAATGATATTCCACTGTTTCCATTGCTTTCCACTCACTATCACAAACATTGCACAGGTCACTCAAATTTCTGGTAAGTGATTTTTATTCTGCCATGCACACTTCTTTTCCTGCCACAAAACTCTTGGCACCTGATTAGCATCCTTCTTGCCCACCCTTTCAACCATCTCTGCAAGCTTTCAGCCAAACTCGACATTAGCCAGTATTTACAGCTCAATCTGATCAGAAATATGGAGGTCAGATTCACCCTGCTTGATTGCTTCTTCATATTCCTGATGATAATTGATCTTCGACCCATCCAATTCAATGGGCAGGTTTTCAAGCTCAGAATCATATTACTCCCTTTCAAAGTCCACATTGGGATGCCTTCATCTCTGCAGTCATCAATGAGTTGAGGACAGTAAGCCAATCATTGACAACATCAAAACCTATGTCATCTTGAAAGAAGCTTGACTCAATCTATTTGGTTTGTCCAACTCTGCATACAAAGCATTAGACTGAACCTTCAGAGTTCAGAGCTTCAAAAATTCCCCATGATGTGAACATCACCAGCACCAGGGACACAGATCCAAAAACTGTTGAAACTATCAAAACTGGGTTATGAAAAGAAGGTTAGAAGTGATATAAGGAAAGAAGAAGGCAAATGGTTGGAAAGGTACTGAAGTTAGGCAAAGAAGGATTAGAGCAAGTGAATGTACCTATAGAGCATGTATTGAATTCCATAATGGAATGCATTCAAGCCTATCTATTGTCCAAACCATGACATAATGCCAAGGAAAAACTCATTGTTGACTCTAGAGCTACATCACACATGGTACCTTATCAAAAATGGTTCAAAGTGCACAAACCACTTTTACCTCCATGACCAGTTAACTTTGAAGACAAATCCATGGTGTTCACCACAGGCATTAAAACTGTTGTACTCCAGTTGAAGCTAAATAAGAAGCCATTCAAGATATTACTAAGAAATGTCCTGGTGATTCTGGATTTTTAGATCTTGCTTATCTCTGTAAACTACCTTTCTACTACTGAACTCTCAACTGTATTTCCAGCACACAGTGGGACTTGCTATATATAAAAAGACTGGAGAAAAATGATGACAGGAATGCATAGAGGTGATCTATATCATGTGAACATCCATTCCATTGAAACTTTGAAGGTCACCCTTGCCTCTGTAAATGTAAACCTCTTATACTGACATCTTGGATACATCTCTATCCGGCAGATTCAACATATGGTGAAAGATGGACAGCTCTCTGGAATTCACATCCTAATCAGAGATGTTCAGATCTGTGAGATATGCATGTTAGAGAAGATGAAGAAGCTTTCCTTTGAATTGTGGAAAGAATCATGAACTACATGACCATTGCAGGTTTTTCATACAGATGTCAGAGGTCTGATAAACCTCCAATTCCATGAGAGATACATGTATTGTCTCCTCATCCTTGACAATTACTTCCATTTTCTTTGATCTTCTTCTTGAAAAGAAAGAGCAAAGTTGTTGCAGTCTACAAATGGATGTCCAAGCCTTTCTCCAACACAACATTGAATTAAAGAAGCTCTTCATCATGCACATTCAATTTCTTCAGAGCAACAGAGGTAGTGAATACACCAGGCAAGAGTTCTGCACACAACTCCATCACAACTGAACATCACATGAAACATTTGCTTCACACACTCCAGAACAAAATGGCTTGGCTGAGCATATGAACCAAACTCTCCACCTTTATGAACTCTATGCTTGAAGATTTACTACCAAAGTTCTTCTGGACAGATGCTATGGCAGCTGCCACATATGTTTCTGTTTGAGGTCTGACACCCACTCTCAGAGGAGCACATCCTTACCAAACTCTGTTTAACTGGATCATTGACCCAGGGGGTTCAACAATATGGTAACTGGTCAACTCCTCTGTCCCATAGACTACAAGTGGCATGATCCCACATATGCAATCTTTTAATCTTGCTTAGTATATTAAAATTCAGTTGCAGAGTACACCAAGGGATTGAAGATGGAGATCCAGCATTTCATGTTATGGCATATAGCTGGCCAACCTTCTTGTATCCTGAAGGATAGTATGATGAAACTGATCCTAGCAAGGGTCTATTCTGCTCATCAGGGTATGTACAGGCTTTGTCAATATGCCATTGTTATACTTACAATGTGGTGTTCAAGGCCTTTCAATGTGTATTCACATCCCCAAGCTCAGCTGAACAAGAGCCTGCAGACCAATGAGGAATCACCCATCCATCTGGAAGGCCCATGAAATCTTCACTCAGGCTGAAATCCTGTGTTGCAGAGATCATTAGAATGAAGACTGTACAACCTCAGGTGATTGCATACACAGTGGTTCAGGTGAGGTCACCTAACAGTCAAGAGTGTACTAGTTGTTCACAAATGAGATCTCAGCTTCACTTTGCACTGTCCAGTCTATTCCAATGGGCAATCAAGGACGAAAATTTTAACCACGTGGACTTTTACTATCAGATGCTAAGTTACTTTGAGGTTCAAGGCTCACAAGCACAAATGGCAATTGTGAAAGACCTTCTTCTATGGTGGAATCAGTGTGTATGTTTCCATACTTTCACTTCTCTAAACTGAGTATTACATGGTTGTGCAGAGCAGTCTTTGGGCACAGAAATGTGGATGTATATCTGCTGATGTTCCCTGAGTTGCTTTCTGTGGCTCGTTTCAGGAAGTAGTAGATATGTCCACAGTACTACACATTTTGCATGATATACATGTGGAGAAATGAGATGCGATGATAGGAAGACAAAGAAAAACTTGGACCATCAGCACAACATGTAGGATATTATAATGAATGTCTTGAAAGCAGCCTGATGCTGGGTGGAGTATTCTTCAAGCATTGGATTGGCATTCCTGGGCTAGGGCCAATGTGAAGAAAGCAATGAAGCATTAAGATGCTGTTCATTTGATATTGGGAAACCATGGTAGAGTCACATAGGTGTTACACAGGTAGTATCTCTCAGAAGTAGCTGAATGATTGACATGAATCTGATATTTAAGTACATGGATTGAAGATGCTAACAATGTGCTTCTCCCATTAGCTTGATATGAAATGTTATGCATCAAGTACCTGGTGGTCACCATGCCTATGTTGGAAGGGTGTACTGTGGAATGGGTAGCTCTGGAAATATGTATGAACTGGAACAACATGTGGAGATATGATTCAATAGTGCCATAGTTCATAATCTTGTGGTCATACACACACTGTCAGCTTTTTGACCCTCACATCTCTAATGTGTGCAACATACATTATCTTTGATTTAGTTCATATGAACATGTAGAGTGGCACCCAGATCTTGACATGCATAATAACTTACTAAATGTAAATGGTTAGGACCTTTAGAAGGTCTTATATGACCTTACAGTACTTGATAGATCATTCCATTCAACTGTGTGGATTATTTGCTTTTATGGCCCCTTATAAGGGCTTATACAGCCTCTACGATTTCAGTGATGACTGACTAAAACAGGAATTTTACACAGCTCTGGATGTGTTGATGGACCAAGCCCCCTACCTACCAGGTTTTATGAGGTATGGATCTATCAATAGCTAGGAGGCAGGTTGAGTTATCAGCAAAATCTGGTTTTGCTATCCAGTACTGTCCAGCACCACTATGGCACTATGGACTAAGGGTACCTACATCGGACAGTAGTTAGCTTTACTATGTCCTCAGTGACTTCCTGGGGACATACAGGTTATCTCAGCAAGAGAGGATTAACAGAGTTCTACAAGTACATGGTGGCTTGATATTATATTTCAACATTTGACATCTAGTAGCTTGTGTGATTGTTGTCCATAGGTACATTCCAGCATGATGCACTTTCTGGCATGTAGTTGGAACTTTCCATTCTGTTTGTCTTTTGGGATGAGTGCATATGTAACCTTCTGAAGGTGTGGAAGACAATGGCTGAACTTGTCGTTCACCTGGAGTGACTGCCAGTCAGCTGGCAGGTTGGGGCATTGGTTCAGCCATCTGGCAACTGTGGCCTTTAGTGCATTTGTGTCGTCACCTCAGGCACTGTCTGCTCCTTGCTGCAGCTGTCACAAGACCGTCAGAACATCATTGACTGCATGCTTACACATTACCTCTCTAATGGTGATGGATAAATCCAAAGCATCCAGATCACTGGCAAGTTGATGGCCCACGGAAGGACACCACTGTATGAGCTTTTGATAAGCCTCATACCAGCGCTGTTGTCTAGTTAAATTATGTCAGCAACAATAAAAGTGGTAAATAGAACAACCATCCACTAACTCTATGGTGGGAGGAACTTCATGAGGCATGCCTTCAGACTCCATGATAAGTAGCTGGCACTGGTCATTTTCAGCAACCAAGTTGGCCACAGGTTCAAAGAGCATGACGAGTTGGCAGATGGCATGCTCTTCTTGCAAGAATGAGTGGATGCTGCCATTAGCAAGCTCAGAGTCAGCATCTGGGTATTTGTGGAGCTTGTGATGTACATACAGTCTCTTGATAATCTTACTTTTCAGCTGCTCATTTTCTTCTTCAAGTGAGGCAAGACGGCATTTAAAGCTTGAGAGAGAAGGATCTGAACCACCTTCTTGAGTTGGTGGTATGCCAGCCTGCTGAGAGTTAGAGGCAAATGGCATAGTGGAGGACTTACCAATCAGAGCTTCATGTAGGACAGGATTATAAATTCCACTCACCAGCAAGCTCACTGACTCAGAGTTGTGACTCAGGACTCTGATCATGATCACCAGGGTAGCCTGTACAATCAAGTATTGACTTGGAGTAGCTGATCTTGAACCTTAGATCTGGAAGTCCCTTAATACTATTCTCCATGGATTTAATGTAGAATTAAGTACAGTGACAAATTGCACCACAGGCAACATACCAGATTCAGAATCCATCCCCATGTATCTCATTCCTCTGGACATCATCTATGAGACCTACAGTCCTTCCTGCATCACCTATCCC
>JBBPTO010002234.1:0-11527 GCA_038094155.1 Pulveroboletus cf. aberrans
ATTGGTCTTTTGATTAGTATTTTGATCATATCTCAATCAAACCTTAGTGGACTTCTGTCATTAGTGGCTCGTGTGAACGCTTATGTAAGCGCGCACATGCCCGTGCCATGTCGCCGTCCAGGACGGACATGCATGCATCTGTGTAATAAAAATATTGCTTTTGTACTCAGTATTTTGATCTTATCTCAATCAAATCTCAACAGATTTCTGTGATTGGTGGCTCGTGTGAATGCTTATGTAAGCGCGCACATCCCTGTGCCATGTCACCGTCCAGGACGGAATGCATGCATCTGTGTAATAAAAATATTACTTGTATACTGAGTATTTTGATCTTATCTCAATGAAATTTCAATGGATTTTTGTAATTGGTGGCTCGTTTGAATGCTGATGTAAGCGCGCACATCCCTGTGCCATGTCGCCGTCCAGGACGGAATGCATGCATCTGTGTAATAAAAATATTGCTTTTGTACTCAGTATTTTGATCTTATCTCAATGAAATCTCAACAGATTTCTGTGATTGGTGGCTCGTGTGAATGCTGATGTAAGCGCGCACATCCCTGTGCCATGTCGCCGTCCAGGACGGAATGCATGCATCTGTGAAATGAAAATATCAATTTTGTACTCAGTATTTTGATCTTATCTCAATGAAATCTCAATGGATTTCTGTGATTGGTGGCTCGTGTGAATGCTTATGTAAGTGCGCACATGCCTGTGCCATGTCACCGTCCAGGACGGAATGCATGCATCTGTGAAATGAAAATATCAATTTTGTGCTCAGTATTTTGATCTTATCACAATGAAATCTCAACAGATTTCTGTGATTGGTGGCTTGTGTGAATGCTTATGTAGGTGTGCACATGCCCGTGCCATGTCACTGTCCAGGATGGACAATGCCTGCATCTATATATGATTTTGTAGGAACACCCACAGCATGGACGCCATCCTGGACGGAATGCAGGCACAGTGCTCACCTTGCTCACATGACTGAACACCCACAGCACGGACACCGTCCTGGACGGAATGCAGGCATGGTGGTCACCTCACTCACATGACTGAACATCTACAGAATGGACACCATCCTGGACGGAATGTAGGCATGGCGGTTGCCTCACTTATGTGACTAAATACCCACAGCACAGACGCCGTCCTGGACGGAATGTGGGCATGGTGGTTGCCTCACTCACATGACTGAACACCCACAGCACGGATGCCATCCTGGACGGAATGCAGGCACAGCGGTTACCTTGCACACACAACTGAGAATGCATGCACTGTAGTCACCTTGCTCGCATGACTTAGGACTCAAAGCAATGGAATACATATTATTTAGTACATTGCAATTAAATATTATGTTGGCATGGTATAAGTTGTAAGAAAACAGAAAATTAAACCAGTATCAGAAATTATTGGCTGATAACATCATAAAATAAACCCTGATTTTGGAGTTAAGAGTGAACCTATGTGAGTCTAGAAAGCCTCATAACCTTTTACAGGCATTGAAACAGATGAAGGCACATAATCATTACTCTATCTTATTCTCTCTGCTCTTTGAAATTCTATGTCCATTGAACAATGTTCTAGTTTCAGTGGGAGGCAGTAGATACAACACATGTGTATGTTACAAATGGCATGTTCAATGAATGTCCTTCATTCCAGATCTACTAAGCATCCTCCTAACAATGGAAAGTACTCACTGGATCCTCCATTGCACGTGCACTTCAGGAAGTGAACTCCCTCTGAATGGACCATTCTTAAAGATGCCAAATCCTGTGATATTGCATCACCCTATCATCCCATCTGGTGAGACATGAATTATTTTTTGATAAACCTGCACAGGCTTAACCTCTAAACAAAGCATTCCAGAATAAGACTAGTCTCTCTACTCATCTCTCTTATGCATTGTTAGTTACTACAAGTGAGTAGAGACCAGCTTCAGTCAAATATATGTTTTACTGCCAACTCTATCATAGAATCATGTGAAAATGTGTTCTCTCTAAAGTTAAGTTGCTGACCATGATACTTATCATATAACAGAAGCACATCTGTAGCCTGTTTCGAAAGACCTTTGATGTCACAAAGAAGAATGAATATTTTCTACTCACACCCCTTTGTTGAGATTCTGTGAATCAAACACTAGGTCTTGTGCACTGTTAATACAGGCAGACCATAGTGATAGTGCACTACTCATGTTACTAAAGGATACAGGTCGACATCCCAGGTGTGACTCACAAATGAGTCATGCCTGATGGAAGATTAATTAAAGTATAATCTTATTACACTTAAGATCAACCACATGATGATCTAGATGCAGTCTTTATGACTTGGCTATGATGACATCAGTCTGGAGCTTTCCTAGCTTCACAACTGCGATTTTGGGTCGACCTATCCTCGACCTCTGAACTTGCTGCATGCCTATATAAACCTCACTCATTTGTACTTATATTTTTTTCAATCTTGACCTTCACTTCCTCAATGTACTGGGTTTTTGTGATATCCATGACAACTCCGGTCCCTCCAGAATCAAATCTGCTTGTATCTTCAGTGAGAACTCACCAATTATGCATCCTTGTCTCCTAGGATCTCTGTATATAGGTTATGTGATACTCTTGTTCTCTATTTAGTTAGTTCTCATGCTGTGTACCTTTTCAGACCCTGTGCAGCACAGCTTTGGTGAACTGCACAGCTGGTGCGCAGCTCTGGTTCATAGATCCCCAACTCTGTTTTATTACTGATCTGTTACAACCCTGTTACAAATCCAGTGCACTCCATAGTATATATACTGTACCATCTCTGCTATACATATCTCCAGTTGTAATATTGAATAGACTAGATGTCCTATGATACTCAGCTTGATGCCAGACTCCCATTGTAACCCAACAGTAATCCTCCCTCTTATCCAAGTCACTTCGAGTCATCTCTGCACCTCCAAATTCTCTGCAAATACAGGACTTCACACTGAGATTTGGGCAGTGACACACCACACAAGGCGAAGCCCAGGTCCTACCACTAGCTCTGGAGTTCCAGAGTTATACCAGAGTTTGCCCACATGGCTTTAACGGTTTTAGGCCTTATCCACATCCCTCATCCTAAGTTCTTCATCAAGAACCCCTTACTTCTTTGAGACTTTATAGCACTTCAGAGGCTACATTGTTCCAGGGAAACCTCTTGCCACTCAGTGACAGTACATCATTGAGCAGTCCATTCTCTTTGACATTTGATTGTTGAGACAGAGCAAGCAGAATGCCTTGTTCACCTCAAACTCTTTTACCTCATTCTCATAGAGTGGCAAGCCCCACTCTGCTTCATCCTTAGCACCCTAGACCTTCTTTAGGGAATACACATAACCTCTCTCCAAGGTAACCATAACAGTATGATAGTCAAGTTGCTCAGCTCCAAGTTGTGTTCTATCAAGGACAGCAAAAAAAAATATGAGAGGATATCTGGCTGGTTAATTGAACCTCAGTAGTGTCATATCCTGTACATTCGAGTCAACTCTGACCTCCAGAACAACTCCACTAGTACCTCCGGTGATCCTTCACCAACTCCTAATCTCCGAAACTCTGGACATCTCACAGACATCTTTATGTACTTCCCTTGTTCTGTATTAGTTTAGCTTCACTTTCTGATCCCTCCAATGCTGTGTAGCACAGCTCTGGCACTTAGATATCCAACATCCGACTTACTCTATCTACATAGCCTCCGATTTCCTCCAACTATATATACTCTGACTTCTGTATGTAGATACTTCAGCCTGAATATCATCTTAGACTCTCTTTTCCAATCTCTCTCCAGATTCTCCAATGTGTCTCTGATCAAGAAGGCCATGACAGTGCAGAGACATGACACACAAGTCATGCATCAAGCCTTCACCCCTCCAGATGTGATCCTCCAGACCTCTGGCCATCTCCAGCCATTTGATTCCCTTCAACCTCCGATCTCTGACCAGAGTTTGAGTGGAGGAGATCCAGTCTTAACAAGTAGACATGTAGCAGTGCCAAGATCAGGTTCATCAAAAGGTGAAAAATGCCAGGCACAAGCAACTTCATAACATGGAACTGATGATGCAACATTTGTAATTGATTCAGAGCAAGGCAAATATCAGCAGCGAACTGAGATCAGCAGCTTGTTGTGCACAATGTAATGTGAGCAAAAGTTGCATATGTTTAGAATTGATGTTGTGGATCTCATACAGCACAGCAAATGTTCCTTCCTATACTTAAGTCATGTTGTTTGATGTGTATTGAGGTACTGATGTTGATATTACCATAACAGAAAACATGAGGGCCAAGATTAGCACAGGTCGTGTCTTCAATGCAATGGGTTGCAAGTTTGTTCAAAAGTGTGAGGAGTGATTTAAAGAAGATCACCAAACCACATTGATGCAAGACATCAATTGTCTAAGGAGAAGTACCATTGACCCATGCAAATAGCATGAATGGCACTGCAAAAAAAGGCTATGATTTGATCACTGCTTGGCAAGCTGTGCAACAATAACACTGCATGCCTTAAAAAATGTGTCAATCTGTAAACAGAAAAGTAATCAGCTACATATTGTACATGGAAACTTGATTTTATTCTTTTCCCTTGCAATATCAGTCTATGAAGCAGACTGTAAGATATGGTAGAGTGTAGGAGAGTGCTGATCGGAGATATGGTCCATTGATGTGACAAAGTTCTAGTTTCTGAGAAACTCTGGCATGATTGTGTTAGTTGTCTGTTGTAGGGCGACTTTCATTGGGTCCATCTCATCATAGATCCTCTTTGTCACCAACTCAATCACATTGGGCTCCATCCAGTTTGAAAGCACTTTGCAGCCATGTTTGTCCTTATATATGAGACTAAACAGCTTCTTCAACTTGTTTTCTGTATCTTTTGGGAGTGTGTAGATCTGATCATGGTATAAGGCATATTGGCATTGGTCCAGATCAAAGAGGATAAGCATGAAGTCAAGTATTGTGATTTGTTCATCTTGCAGGATCTCCAGCACTCAATGAATGTCCTCAGATTTCAATAACCACTTGGTTTGTGTTGAATGTAATGCTAAAGAATCCTCAACCATTTGGTCTGTGATGTTTGGGATAGAAGTATTGTTGGAGCACATTTGGGGGTATTGACTGTGACACTCAATGACCTCACAACAAGGGCCAATTATGTGGTAGCAGTCATGAATGAGGGATGGAATGACACTCAGTTGTTATTGTACAAAGTGATGGCTTATCTTGACTTATCCTGACTTATTCAATTGTTTGATAAGACTTATCCATTTTCAATAACACTTAGACAAGTCTTACCTAGGGTTCACAGTCACACAACCCTGGAAATCTGTGCTGCCTCCAAAAAGTTCATTAAATTGACCCAACTGTCCATTGATGGTTTGTCTCATAGATGGGCTGGTTACCAGACTATGGCTGAGCCACCACTGGATGCATCCACAAGCCATAACTGGCTGTCCACCTCCATTATATGTCCCTCTCTTTGTATGTGGCATCACCCTGCTCTCTTGAATGTGCTTTTACCATAGAGGTCATGCCAACATTGTCATCTGGAACAAATTCCACTTTGGCAAGTTCAGGGCATGCTACCTCAAGTGAAAGGTCTCTTCAATGTCCACCCACTGCTCAGCAAGGTGCCTTTCAGTCTACTGGACCCAATCCTCTCAGTCATGTAACAAATCTCGTTTTCCTTGTCATAGTTTCCCTGATATGTACAAAGGTTCGGGTATTTGCAGACTATAAACATTGTATCTTGGACTTTGGTCTGCATCAAATCCCATCACTCTCAGTCACCCTTTAAAGTCTCAAAGTCTATTGTTTCTCCCACATTCAAGCAAAGTTCTCCAAGTATCAACCCTTTTCATAGTCAGACTTTAGCCCTACCATCACAGAGAATTCTGGACCCCAAATTTACAGCTCTACAGTTGAGTGGTCTTCATTTACTTTCCTTTAAAACATTCTTGAATCTCTTTTGGGTTGAGTTTTCCACTTGCATCCAACACTAAATGCTTAGGAAACCCACTCTGGGCTTTCTAGCTTCTTCACATCTAGTTGTAAAACTCCTGGGACCTCCAAAGTGGAACTTCTAAGATAATGAAAAGGATGTGAGTGTAGTTCTTGAAATGGCTCACTGATGTCCTAAAAGAGCTGGAAAATAACAGTCTGACTCCTCCCTGTTTGGTAGGGCTAAGGAATCAACTATGGAGTTGTCAGGACTTGTCAGGACTTGCAGGACTTGACAGGACTTGAAGGGAAATGAAGGAAATCGAACTCGCAGACTTAGGACTGATGGTAGATGATGGTAATTGACTTCTAGAAATAAGTTCTATGTACAAACATTTAAGTCTGGATATTCTCAAGACTGCGAATCAAAAGGAAAGAAGAAGGAAAGAATGTAGACACAAAATAAAGTAATATTCTGATAAGAAAACACAACTCCAACTCACAGATGACTTATCCAGAGCATGGGAACTAAGATCTAGTTCTTCAGATGTTGGAGTTCTGACTTGAGAAGATGGCCTGTGATCATTGAGTCTCACAGGAGTGGTCAAGCACTTTGGAGGAACTTGGAGAAGGTATGAATACTCAGAGGAAGTGGGAATTTCACTATAGGGAGCTTCAGGCTCCTACATTGGCCTGCAAATGAAAGTGAAAATGTAAGTATCTTGTATGAAGGTACTGTGTTTCTGATGTACAAAATGTAACTCTGAAGCGTGGGAAAAGTGGGTCCGGTATCTGGTAAGGTAACCCAGGGTGTGAGAAAGTGGTAAAATGGCCAGGTTTGAGAACTATCTACTCTGCTTTGGTTTTTCTGTTGAAATAAGGAACTGTTATCATGGTTTAACTGTATTTTGTAAGTGAGGATGTGTAAGTATGTCTCTGAATGAAGACCAGGGTGAAACAGAGGTCTCCAGTCAAAACACAGGGTAAAATAGAGGAGGGAAAACCTATTATAAGGAGCAGTATTGTTTTAATGGTTTGAAAATTGGAAAGTTAAATGTTGCTGTGATTGGGAAAAGTGTCTTCATCATCCAGGTTGTCATCTTCTACCTATACTGATGCTACTGTTGATAAGTAGCATACTAATACTAACATAGTAATTAATTATGTAAGTGAACATTAACAGTATATAAGACTCATCCAAGTCTGAAATTGAATAACACTTCTGGTTCTCATACCACAATATTCAGTACCAAGGCTGATAAAATTAGGTAAGCAGCCTTTGAATGGCTTCCATTAACATGTGTCCTCACAACAGGTTTTGAGCCCTGGGCAATGGTAATGTGAAAATGCTCCAAAAGCCCTAGGCAAGCCTAGTAAGATCTAGATGTGGAAATGCTTGGATCATTGAATGTTACTGGTGGCTTTATGCAGTTTACCACTCTAGTAAAAGTTTAGATGTGGCAACACTAAAGCTATTCACCACAGAGAACCTCTGATGGAGGGGGAAATTATGTTACTTCAAAATCTTGGGCTCTACACTGAAACAACTCAGAATCACTAAAGGCTCTAGGTTGCTCAATAGTCAAGGGGATGAATGAGTTGATGTCTTTGATGCTGAGAAAACACCAAGAGGACAAGACTGTTCTTTGGTGGGTGTTATTCAAGCCTTTATATACTACATGTGTATTTGTATCTATGGTGTACTAATCTAAGATTTCCATGATGTCTGTGCATGTATCTAATATAATAGAGATCAAATGGAAGCTTGCTACAGCCTCGTACTGTACATGCCTGATGTGCAAGGCTGTGGAAGAATGAAAGATCATATATGAATAGGTTTAAGGTGTGGTGAAGGGTATGGGTAGTGGGTAATAGATAGAATGCTCTAGGGCAGTCTAGAATGCATATGATGTCATACCTTATGCATGGGTAGGGTTGTGGGGTCATGCATGGAGTTTGTGTATCATAGAGTCTACCTTTTTTAGATGTTCATATACCATAGATTAGATGATTGTAACATACATGCTCAAGCATTGACACAGTTTAACTGCTCCCTTTCATTCATTTGATCAAGGTTGCTAATATCCAATCTCTAGATATTCTATCATCATGTCTTTCACCCTCAAAGAGATCCTTCAACTCAATGGGTTGAACTACAAACATTGGTCCCCAAAGATGAAGGCATGCCTTCAGTCTCAAGGCATCTGGAGCTCAATGATCATCCTGATTCCCCTCCAGAAGATGCTACCACTGCTGTCATTGCTGACATGCAACAAAAGCAAGATACTTGGGATGATAATGACAACAAGGCCAGCAAAGCTTTGATTCTCCAAATCAAAGCAAATCTTCAAACACACTTCAAATAAGCTGTCAGTGCTTTTGCCCTCCAGGAGGCAATTAAGAAAGCCTACAATGTTCCATCTATCTCCTCTGCCTTCTCTAAGTTCAAGCCAATGAATGCTCTTGTCATTTCTGAATCCAACCATCCAGCCCAAGTGTTCAAAGCTGAATGCTCACTTTGCAAATCTTAAAGCCTTTGACTATCCCATCTCCAACAAGCTACAAGTCATGTTCATCCTGCATAAACTTCCAAAATACAACAACATCACCACTCAGCTCATCAATTCCAACCTTGGTTTCGCAGATGATGAATCCAAGAAAAACTTTCTGTTGTTCCCAAGCTAGAATGGCTCTGTACTGCTGCTTGGCAACAACAGATAAGCAAGAAGAAAACTGATACTCCCCACATAAACATGTCAAGCCCAAGAATGGTGACCCTTCATTTTCAGCACAGCAAAAAGGACAAGGTAGCAATGATGGGGATAAGGATGATAAGAAGAAACAATGAGAGAGTATATGCTCTGAGAAAGGGCAACAGAAACATAAGGAGTGCAAATAGCAGGCTGCTACTGCTGCCACTGCTACCATCACTTCCTTTGCCTTTACCAACATTGTCAATACTCCCTTCATCCCTCTGCCTTCAAACCCACCAACTATCAATCTCTTCAAGCTCATTCATACCATCAGTGCAGCCCATTATGGCCCACCTGCCTTTTCTCAAGTCCAAAATGCCATCAAATTACTAGATCAAATGGAGGAACGACTTACCACCGTGCAGGTAATCTGTACTATTGATTGGATTGCCAACCACCACCTTGAATCATTGGAGGTGCCCCCTCCTCCTCTTATCTTTATCTCAAAAACCATATCTCCTCCAACCCACCTGCTGCCTTGCACATCAAGCACATGAGGCACAATAAGGATGGTTCCATCACATCCCTCTCTGCTCTCCAGGTGTGTGATTTATTAAATCATGCCTATGACCCTGCATCTGAATCCCCTGAGTTCATTGCCACCATTGAAGAGGTCCCTATGGAAGTCAAGGTGGAGAATCAGGTAGAGGACCAGGTTAATGAAGAAGGTATCATTGACTTGTACAATGACAATGTTGTCAATCTCGATGACATCAAATTTAACAAGTACCTTGATGCCAACTTCCCTCTCAGAAATCCCAATGATGCCAATTGGTTAGTATCATCCCTTCCATCTGTTTACACAGGAACTAATGTGTGGTATCCACCTCAGAATATTCATTATGGTTATGTAAATCTTCCTGTAGTAGATAGAACAATGGTCATTTCTACTACATGCAATTTTATAATATGTGATCAATGCTGAAAGCATGCAGGAAAAGGAAAAGAAAAGGATCATCATCACATGGGCCCAGGAAGGGCACGAGGTTGGGCTCTGTTGTCTCTAATTCAGGATTGCTCTTATGACATCCAGCACCCAAGCAACGTAAAGTGTTGCCATTCAAGATCTGGAGTTGCCTGCAGGGTCAGTGATTCAGATCTGGAGCTGCAGCACATGAGGGCTATGCCCTACAGTGCATGGTCAACCCAAGTTTCCCTCCATTCTCCCACTCGCTATGCCATCCCGCCAAACTGATGCAGCAAAAAAACTGCATTTGTGCTATACATCATACGCCAGTCATGTTGGACAGGCGTGCTGAATACATCAGGGAACAGTTCGATCGCTTCTGGATTCTCATTATTGGACGAGCCAATGCTGGCAAGACCACACTCCTCCAGAGAGTTTGCCAGATGAACAAGGTGCTGATCATTCATGACAAGAAAGGTGAAGTGGTCAGTATGACTTTTTGTGGTCGTCAACGAAATGTCGTACGATGATCAATCCTGTTAGATCAATGCTGCTGTCGAAGGAAACATTGGAGTAGGCATTGTTGAATATTTCGCACAGATATATTAGGTAGCTTACATAAACATACCCTACATTGGACAGTAGCTAGTTTACTTAGTCCTCAGTGACTTACTGAGGACATACAGGTTACCTCAGTAAGAGAGGATTAACAGAGTTCTACAGGCATCACATTTCTTGTATCCACCATTTAGGATGGCATGGTTCAGTGTGGTGAACATGACATCAAACACAAGATTTCATTCCGAAGCAATGCCCGCTTCATTTTCCATGATTCTCGTGGCTTTGAGGCTGGTAGTGAGGAAGAGCTCTTCAAGGTTCAGTCTTTTATTGAGAGTCGTGCTAAGGAGCAAGACCTCGGTGACCATCTGCATGCTATATGGTTAAAGTGTACTTAACAGTGTCATCCAAAGGATGTTCTAATATTTGTGATCATAGGTATTGCATTCTGATGCATGATCATTGTAGGCCAATTACTGTGTCTGAGGACAAGTTCTTCTCAAAGTGTGGTACTGGACCTGGTCAGTTAAATCAATCAGCCTAGATATCATGCATTGAGCTTGTCAACAGTGCCAGTGATATCCATCTTCACCAAAGTAGATGTGTTGGAAACAGTTGCATATGGTGTGCTCAAAGGACAAGGAAAGGGGATGCAGGAAGCGCTGGCATTGGCTCCAGAACATGCAAAGCAGATCTTCAAGGATAATGGCTACATTACCATGCTGGAGGGGGAAAAAATACCCTCCGAAGGCTTGCATATGCATGAGTGGTGGGTTTCAGATAAGTTTCAAAGTGGTAGAAACTCACAACTGACTTCAGATATGAACAAGGAGAATGCAGAATGTAGCAGACTGATCAGTTGCACTGCAGAAGCTTTGAACAATGAGATGCTGGAAGTACTGCTGATCTCAGCTCAGCAAGTGAACTTGAATGTCTGCATTTCCTTTGCAATGAAGAGGAAAGTCAAGGCTTGTTTATCATGTTGTATGAATGTGAAAACAAGAAATAAATTAAAGAGAATCCTTCAGGAACAAAATGAGAAAGTTGTGCATATGTTACAGAATGAATGGGAAAATCAAAAGGACATTGCAAGCTGGTTTTCACATATTAAGGTGAGCATTCTTGAAACAATGGAGGAAGTTAGGAATGTAACTGGTCACAGGCAGGTACTTGAGAAATGTTCTATGTGATTTACATTTTGACAACCAAATAACTATACACTATTGTTGCATTGCTCTTGGTTTTGCATTGCATGTGCTCATCTCACTATTGATTGTATCCTGACAACAGGTGAGTTCTCTGCTCTGTGCTCCTGCTGTGCCTTCATGCATGCTTACCCCTCCACCCTTCCCTGTGTCCTGACAGGCTGTGAG
>JBBPTO010002235.1:0-11523 GCA_038094155.1 Pulveroboletus cf. aberrans
TCTCACCCCCTAATAACCCCTCCATAGCACTATACCCTGACACATTCCAAGACATTGTTCATAAAGAATTTGCAAAAGGTAGGTACCTCAGACCATATTCCCAGACAGATATTGAATCCATCCTCAGCCCATTCCAAACCTCCCCCCTCTCCCTTGTCCCCAAACCAGGGAAACTGGGCAAATTTCAGATAGTACAAAATCTTTCTTCCACATTCCAACAGCCCTCTACCCTCAATCAACTCCCTAGTTAATCCAGATAATTTTCCCTCCATGTACAGTACCTTTGCCATAGTTAGCTTAGATCTCTCATTCCTATCACCCAGTTTCCAAGGGGTGGTCCGTGACATCTCCAAAGCCTACCACACCATCCCATTACATCACTTCCAATGGCAGAGTCTCATTATCTGCCTGTCTGACCATAAGTTTGCAGTAAACACTGCCACCTGTTTTGGTTTCAGCCCCTCAGGTGGCCTCTATGGTAAAATCGGCACAGCCAGAACAGATCTCATGCACCACTCGGGCATCGGACCCATCCTCTGTTGGGTAGATGACCACCTTTTTATCACATCCACACCACCCACCTAACCCTATACAATGCAACCAGATCAGCCATTGCCCACTGCATCACCACCAAGGGAGGCCCCATCACACATGGTGGCCATTCCTGGTTTGCTGGCAGCACCATGCTGGATGGTCAAACAGAAGAATTCGACAAAGACCACACCTTCCCTATCCATAACCTTTCCCACACCTCCCCTCGTCCTCCCGCTGACCTTGACTTTTGCTACAACATCAATGACATCAACACCATATCCTCCAACCTGGGCATTCCATGGGAAGCATCCAAGGACACCCCATTCTCTGACAAACTCACCTTCATTGGATTCACATGGGACCTTACCAACCAGACCATTTCACTCACTGATGCCAAACGCATCAAATATTTCAACACCATAACCAAATGGCAATCCCACCACATGCACACCCTCAACGAGGTCCAAAAACTCCATGGCAAACTACAACACGCTTCCTGAAACAACTCAGAACCACTAAAGGCTCTAGGTCGCTCAATAGTCAAGGAGAGGGGGAAGAGAAGAATGAGTTGACAACATTGATGCTGAGGAAACACCAAGAGGACAAGACTGTCCTTTGGTGGCTTGATTCATGTGCTTTATATACTACATAGGGGTTTGTGCATATTGTACACTAATCTAAGGTGTACATACTGTATATGCATGTATCTAATGTATTCATGATCATATGAAAGCATGTCATAGCCCTGTACATGCCTGAAGTGCATGGATGTGGAGGAATGGACGATCATACATGAATACAACAAGTAAAACATGAGTTGGATCTTAGATAAGTGGTAATGGGTTAGAGTGGCCCATTATGAACCATTATGAACCATTAGGGTTAGTTTGGTAGTCACTACGAACCACTACGAACCATTAGGGTTCTAGTGTTAATAAAAGTGTGAGAGATTGGAATAGAGTCTAGAAAATCCGGAAAAATGCTAGTAAATCTGTATGAACCATGGAGATGTAGGTCATGAATTGATTGATTGTAACAGAAAATGTGCATGATAGCATCCAATTTTGAGGAATATGTTTACTGCTCAACATCATCTAGATGTTTTAAGAATGCAATATTTCCTTTCTCCATTTTTTAAATTCACACATCCACTCACACCAGCACTGCATACTCTTGGCCACATCTAGCTCAAGTATCTTCTGTTTCAACACTAGGTTAGTTGCATACTGAATTATCATGCACCAGTTTTCATCTATATTGAACAGGGTTGCTCTTCTCTGACTGACCTTCAGTGGATCTGTCATGAGCATGTAAGCACTTCATAACTCTGAGTTCATGCAATTCTTGCATCTGGGTCAGAGGCCATCAGAATTGACAATGTCAGGACAAAAGGCCTGGCTCTCTGAAGAGCTGCTTAATTTCAAGAAACTCAGCTGCCATTGGTATGCCATGCAATGGTCTAATCTTTACCACAGGTGGTTTCAAAGGCATTTCAAGATCACCCTGCATTATCTGATATCCCAGGAGATGCATGAATCACTGAAGCTTACACTGAGATTCTTGCATTAGCTATTGAATGTTTTCAGGCCCAGCTGTGTTATTGGTTGCAGTGGCACACAAGTGAAGGGGCAAATTATTCTGTCAACAACAAAATTAACAATCTCTTGAAGCTGAGGACCCATATGAAGAACCCTTGTAAAATCTATTCAAAGTTGTATTGCAAGATGCATATTCAGCCACATATCAGGAATGGAATGATGGTCACTCATATCATCAAAAAATCTTGAAAGCTATATGATACTGAGTCTACTCAGATAAAAGATGAGGTTTGCATGACAGAGCTATAGCATAGAATAGATGGAATGAACCAAGAAGTGAAGGATAGAGACCAGTCACTGAGTGACAATTAGAAGATATCAAGTGCAATCCTATCTATGATGGATGTGAGAAAGATTTGATTATGTGTCATAGGTAAGTGTCTACATACAATAATCACTGCATCTGCTGATACAAAGTACAGAAATGTGGTCCTGCCCTCCAACATGTCATTGAATACTTAAGTCACCAGACTGGGTGGCAATTTATTGTCCTGATAGGCAGTCCTGATCCTATGGGCCACAATGTGATAACAAGGTAAGTCATTTCATGCAATTGAGACCATCATTTACCTTCAATTGCCTAGTCTTCATATTGAAAGAATGAGGGATGATCTTTGCTTCTCTGATGTCTATGCTACTTTAATACCACAGTCACAGTGGCCTACAGTGAATTTTTTGGAAAAGCATTGGTAAGTGCATATTCTGTAAGCAAGTTGAGCTATCACTGATTGTCTATGTTTAGAAAATGCTCTATTGTCTATTGTGTGACCAGCCATTGTTGATGGACTTGACAATGTTGCCACAGACTTCAGTATGAACTTGAGTGATGGGGATGGTGAACAGGATGAGGGGGCAACAATGTGGGAAATAGTTGAGAGAGAGATGTTGATAAACAGGAAGGAAATAAAGAACATGACAAATGATATGGACAGTTATGGTGAGGCTTGTGATAATAACTGTTGAGGCTGACAAATGGTGTACAGAACAGGAGATGGGAGTCAATATAGAGCAAAGCTATTGCTCAACTGAAATTTATGTGCTAGAATCACCCCATTTTACAAATCCCTTAATGGTACATCTTGCAAACATCATTCAATACACATGCAATACTACCTGCTGTACATCTAACAATACCATCTGCCATGCATCTTGCAATGCCATCCACTGCATGTCTTGCAATGCTGTTCACTTGACAACTTACATCACTGCCCATGTTGAAGTCTGCAACATTACCCCCTGCATGTCTGACAGGCTTTTCCAATTCCGACTTAACTGCTATGCACACAGAGCTGACCACCACATCAGCCATCACACCAATTACATTGCATCTTATAGCCTTTCCTGGAAGCCAGTATGATGTGATATCATATTCTACAGTTATGCCCAGTCTATACTCACTAATTTTTCTTGATCTCAATCCATTTTGCAATTCTGAGCCAGTCCTCCTTACAGACTTACTGAGTGGCACTTCCACATTCCCAATGAACACTTACTGAATGAGTCCATTTCTGACTTGACCTGATCTTATATAGGCACACAGAAAACTGATTGTCAGAGGCTCACACTCAGCAACACAGCCAATATTTGAGTCTCATTCAACATGCTGATTCCTGCTGCTGCCATGTCAGTTATGTCAATCAACCTCCAACTTCCTTGCCTTTCAGTGGTTCAGAATGATAACAACCTGAACAGTGCTGAAAGTGTACTGATTTTGTCTGAAAGGCCAAAGTATAAATCAGGATCCCTTTAACATGTACAAAGAGACAATGCTATTAGTGACTCTTGTAACAAAGGGAATCATGTCACACAAACAGCTACAGAAGTGCTAAAGAATACAAAGGAAAAGAAGAAAAAGAATGATCTATTTCTGATCATATGGAGCTGCCAATGATGATTGTGAAGGACAGAAAGTGGGCAGCAGTCAGTGCAGGTTCTGAAAATGTTGGGGTTTCAGCTGCTAAAAAAATATATTCTAACCAGTTTTTGCAAGGTTGCCAATGCCAGGTATGAGAGAAGGCACAGAGTTACTCAATAGCTTGTTGTATCCCGAGGAAAATTTCAAACAAGATCACTTGGTTATTATCATATTTTTCATAGTATACCATGTAGTTAAAACTTCTATTAATGTTATCAAGTAAACAGTGTAATCCTTGGAGAGATAGATAAATAATTCATTGTCATGAATGAGCCCATCTTGTACTACACCATCTTGAACACATGTTTGTGGTGCATGCCCTTGCCTATCTTATCATTTACCTCTCAGTGTAAATGATTCACCCTTGTGTCTGCCTTGTGCCTGTGACAGCCATGGTTACAGTGATCTCATGGCCATTGTCAACCTTACCAGTTGGCCCATGTTGTATGACTTTGTTTGCTTGTGCTTGCTTGCTATCACCCTATTCCAGGTGAGGCCTTCATCAATTCATTGTAATTGTATACTTTGCTTGTTCGCTCACTGTTTGCTAGATGCAGGTAAACCTGTGTGTGCCAGGAGTGTAGATAAACCAATCAAAAAGGAAATTGTTCAAGGATGTGCAGTGCAAGAAATTAGCAGTGGTAAGGATGGTATCAAAAATGTGAATGTGTGGCACCAAGAAATCACTGACTCCAATGGTGTGGTAATTATGATGCAGTCACTGATGGCCCATATTTATTGAGTGGAAAGAGGGTAAGAATGATAAGGGTTATCACATAAAGATGTTGGAATGAATGAGTGAATCAGAAAGACTAACAGAGTTACAATCAACTAATCTGTTATCTACGACCTATGAACATTCCCTCATCATCTCCATGCATCTCCACCACTGCAGAAAACCTAGATCCTAGATTTGACTCTACAGATGTTTGACTTTATGCTTGACTGTGTTTGATTCCATTTTCCCATACTTTCTCATATCTGACCATAAGATATAATGTTTTTCACATGGCACATATGCTCTCAAATATGTCTATGAATATTCTTTGAATTTCAAGGTTTAATTTAATTTGTTACTTCCATAAGACTGGCTTCTATTCTATGCTTGATGTCAAATAAATGTTTAACTTTAGCTTATGCATGTCACCTTATTAGAATGAACCCTAACCATAAACTCCACACCCTCATCTATTATCCAATCCATGTTTTGCTCATTGTATTCATATATAATCACCCATTCTTCCACCTCATGTACATATGTGCAAGGCTGTATCTTGCTTTCCATATGATCATACTTATTAGACACATGCACAGATATTGTGAGCATCTTAAATTAATATACAATAGTTACAAACATGTAGAGTAGTATATACATAAGGATTTGAATCAAACCACTGGAGGCCAGACTTGTTCTCTTGGTATTTTCTTGATATCTATATCATTAGCTCACTTATCACTTGCCTGAATGAGTAACCTATAGCCTTTAGTGATTCTAAGTTATTTCAAACAGTAATTTTAAGGTAAACAATGTATCCAGTATACCAGATTTTGCAATCAATTCAATAATCTATATTTCAAGACATGGGGGGCTTGTTGGATCTTGCAAGAGGGGCAAGTACTGAAGGTGAGTTGTATTGCAACACAGGTGTATTGTAAGAGAAGATGAGTACAGGTAAGTATCAACATATGTGCAAGTGTCTCAGAAGACTGTGGCAAGATCAGGTCACTATTGGAAAATATGAAAGGCCTTGCAAGAGGAGGTAGGCATTGGCAAGTGTTGACATATTGCAAGGGGGCATTTTGCAAGGTAGGTGTATTATATGCATGAGTAGCCTGATAGTGTTGCAAGATGAGATGAGTGCAGGTGAGTGTTGACATATTGCAAGGTGAGTGTATGGTAAGGTACCAGTGGCCTGATATTGATGCAAGATAGGCATATTGCAAGCTGTGAGAGATCTTGTAAGAGGAGGCCAGTGTAAGCAAGTGTTGCAATGGACAGTCACGCTGCTAATGATCAATGATTATTTTCTTGCAATACTGTACATATAACAACTATCAGACCATCTTGCCATACAATTTCACTCATGCCTGCTATATTACCATCAATCTGGCATGCACTCTGAGTGGTATTTAAAAGCAGAAGAAAGAAATCACAAGGAATAATCAGAGTGGAGGGCTTGGGGAAGGTCAGACAACTGAATCCAAGGAGTATCCCTGCAAATAAACAAAAGAAATAAATCAACTTTCAATGCATAGCAACCAAATCCAAGGATTGGAGGTGAGAGAGGGGAAAAAACAGGGAGGAGGTGGAGGCTTGAAGGCTTGAAGGAAGTGGGATCTAAGGCATTTGCCCTTCAAATAAACAGCAGGAATAGTCTCTACTTCTGATACACAGCAACTACAGGCCAAAGGGAAGGAGAAGATAGGAGATTGGAGAGCAGGAGGTTAGGAGGAAGCCAACCAAGGGAGGTTGAGCACTATGCATTTGAGAAAACCAGTTTGAGTGCTCCTAAAGTGTTTCTTGTGATTGAGTTAGGATACTGGAGCATTGGAGGTCAAATAGCAGAAAACTAAAGAGATGTCAGAGGAGAAATGGATATGAGGAAAGAAGTATTGTGAGCACTGGATGCAAGCATGGAGAGAGGACTGTAGAGTTCAAGGAAACTCAAGGCAATTCTGAAGCAGGTCAGAAGTCATCATCCAGAAGTTGGCTGGCTAGGCCAGTGTGGGCTTAATGAGGATTAGTGGAATCTGAAGGAAGATATGGAAGTGAGGTTGACCCTGGAGACACAAAAGTCAGTGCATCAGAGCTGGTGTTTCATCCACAGAAGTCTGGCACAGATGCTTCTCAATACCTGTGGTCAATGGATCATAATGGGTGAGTAGGTGGGGTTCAGCACTGGCATGTTTTGAGAACCCAACAAGGGTTATGCAGATGCATTAGAGGTGATTTTGCCTGAGTAGGGAGTGGAAGAAGTTGGTGAAGAGTGGAGGAAAAGAATGACACTGAAGATTATGGAGAATGTGAAAGGTGAGGGAGGGGTGTCAAAGATGATGGTTGTTGGAGAACACATTATAGACATTGTCAAGACATCAGAGGAGACACAATCAAGGCATTAGAGGTGTGAAACAAGGTGTGATGTTGTTGGGAAAGACAGAGATAGATGAAAAGAGGTTGGAAGTCATGGGTCAAAGGGCATCCAGATGAGAGGTAGGATAGATGGGGGTGATGACATCAGAGGTGCAGAAAAAGTGGATGGATTTGAGAGAGGTGAGATAGAAGTGAAAAAGGAGCAATGTGAACTCCTGAGATTATGGAGGTCTGCATAAGTTGTAAACCTAGAGAAACATATTTGAGGATCAAGAACAAGATCTGGAGATGCATCAGAGCATGAGTAAAGGCTACATACAATACAATCCTAAAGGTAGACTTGAAGACATGGTCTCAATATGGGAGGTGGGATGGAGGAACAGGTTTTGCATCTGAAGGAGATTGTCTATTAGAGTAGGTGTCAAAGATAATGCCATCAGAGGGGACATGAGTGAGAACATTTAAGGAATGAGTGGAGGTTGTCATTGTGATGTCTGAGAAGACATCTTCAGCATAAATGACACATCAGAGGTTGTAAGGACAGTAAAGCAAAAGGCAGTTCAAATATACTGTCATGATTCATGCTCCTCCAGGCTCTGTTTGATGGAGGTCTAAGGGATAGTGGTCAACTCCAGTGTGAAAGGATGGTAAATTGACCAGAGGTCCAACAGAGATGGGATAGAGCTATATGCAAGGATGATGAAGGTAAAGCAGAACAGAGATAAGAGGTTGTGGAGGTGAGAACTTGACACAGGACTTGTGTGTCACACTCTTGCTTACTGTTGAAGTTTTTATTTTGGAGATAGGAGAAACATAGTGAGGAAGATATAGAAAAAAAGAACTTCATTGGGATCAGATGGAGTTTAGAGGAGTGAGACTTGATGTAACAATATTTGAACTAGAGAATACAGAAGGAGATTATAGTACTTATGTACCATGATATTGGATCGGAGTCTGGAATGGAGAATGGAGGAAACCATATGTAAACATACAGTAATGGTTGGAGATCATAGGTTGCCAAGGGATAATGTACATAGGACTGAGGGAATGGGTAATCTAATATAGGAGTACCATAGGATAGTTTATAGGGCTAGGGAATGGAGTGAACATAAAAGAGAATAAGATCCAGATCAATTACAATAGGTCTGACAGGGGAAAAGGTTTCAGTACCAAAGGTTTGATAGAGGATATGATGGAGTCCTTTAATGGAGGTCAGAGACAATGATGTCAGATTTGAAGGTGACATAGGGGATATTGGAGAGAGTTTATAGTTATGAAGATTGGTATTGGAATTGATATAACAGAAAAGAACATGGTTGCTGAAACAACTCAGAATCACTAAATGCTTCAGGTCACTTTTCAGGGAAGAAAAAGAATGAGTTGATATCTTAGGCACTGAGGAAACATGAAGAGGACAAGACAGTCCTTTGGTGGTATAATTCATGTCCTTTATATACTACATGGGGGTTTGTACATATTGTATGTGCATGTATTTAATATATTTATGATTGCATGGAAGCATGACACAGCCCTGTACATGCCTAATGTGAAAGGATGTGGAGGAATGGATGATCATACATGAATACAACAAGTGAAACATGGGTTGAATCTTAAATAAGTGGTAATGGGTTAGACCATTACAAACCACATTATGAACTATTATGAACTACTAGGGTTCTAATGCTAATAAAAGTGTTAGATATTGAAATGGACTCTAGAAAATCTGTATTAAGCATGGAAATGATGTAGATCATAGATTAGTTGATCATAACACTTGCATCCTTCAGAACCTACATGGTACAAGTAATCTGAAATGCTGTGCAGTGCATGCTTACCTTGAGGACATCATGCAGTTGACTTAGTAGCTTCCAATTCTTCTTATCCAGGGTATATTGACTTATTCCCAGCATATGCTTATCAGTAACTTCATTAATTTCAGCCTGGTACCATAGTGCAAAATTCAACATGTCAAAGGTGAAGTTCCAATGCATTGCCACATCCTGTGAAAGAGTTCTGATGCTCATCTGCATCTCCTTGATAATTCTTTCCAGGCAGGTAGCAATTTTATGCTTGAATGTATGACATTGAAGGCCAATTTATGCATCTGCAAGAAATTGGCATTGATGTGAGTCCATCAGTATAAGAGAATACAAACTAACCTTTGCAAGCATCAGCTGGAGTGGCTCAAGGTGTGCATTTCATTCTATGCATTTATTCTCAGGCAGCACTTCAAGTTGATCAACTGATCCTTGGATATCATTATTCATTGAACTCTGTAATGTCTTTCATGCCATCTTTACCCTTGGATGTTGTCTGATATCTGAGCCTTGTTTGCAGCTCCTCAACATCAAATTCATTGCTGAGCTTCATCAGTTCATTATTCAAGCCCTCCTAGCTTTCACCATTCTTTTTCTTTGATAAGTAAAATTCTAAAATCAGTAATTTTACTACCAAATTGACAATGTGCAGAAAACAGAGTGTGTGCTAATTCACCACTGAAATGTGCCAGGCAGTTAGCCAACTCCTCTGTCCTCATGTAATTCAATAATGCATTGTCAGCCATGACACTCAATATCTATGGCATCCATCACATAAGCTTTTGAATGTTGTTTTTCATTTCAAATACCTTATCAGATATATCAAACTCTGTCAAAATGTTCACAAACATTTCTGCCATATTCAAATTCCATATCAGATTTCAGTTGGACATGGTTTTCACAGGTACATATTTGGGGCTTCAGCTTGCTCATGAAGCTGAGATTCTTTAGTATCTCTTGCAAGTACTTTGTACTCTATGAATTTCACTTCATTGGCCATGGAATAGGATCCTGTGAGGGCTTGTGCATTCTCTGTGGGACAAGATACCTGTTTTAAAAGCATGGTAAGAGAGTGGAGATTGAGCAACTTGTAGATCTCAATATATTTCATTTCAAAAAGATTCAAGTGTATTGGAACTGTTCAGTCCACACTAATTGCCAGTTTCTATATTTGCAAATTTGTAAAATAACTGTTGGTATCACCATAGATTATGAATGTGGGTAGCTGTATGTATGGGTTGTATAATATCAACCCATACCCATACCCATGCTTACCCAAATCCATAACCCACAGTGTGTTGCCTATATTTCTAAGTCCAACTCACTGCATTCACTACATGCCCCCACTGATATGAACTTTGCAGGAATAGTCAATTTCTCATGAGTTGAACCACCTCCAGTGCCTGCTCAGATGAATCTGAATCCAGACAATGAAAACACTGGTGAGTTGTGGGCTACCACATTATAATGGCCATTACTCACTGAAACTACTCTTGTTCCAGCCTATCACCTCTTTTCCACCCCACAAATGACCTCACTGCCATCCCATGTTAAAATAGCTGATCTAGAAATCAAACAGAGAGAAAAAGATCAGACCAAGGTGAGCCTGCAGGTTCAGTCTGTCCATCCACACACATGTGCCTCTATTTCCTCTGACACCACAATAACAAAGACAACATGATGGTCACACTTTTGTAACTGTCATGTTGTCATTGTTGTTGTAGCCTCATATGCCCACTTGCCTAACACACACCCTATACCCCTTGGTTAGTAGTAGGCAAGCCCTGGCCCAAGCCTGAGCCTGACCAACTCTCAACAAGGCCCTGTACATTACCAAAATTTATAAATTACAGACCACTGTGGAACTGGTATGCACTGCAAATTTTTATGAAACAGGTAGGCAATTCCATGAGGAAGCACAGATGGTGTCACTTCTTCTTAGTAGCAAAAATCAACAGAGCAGTGACACTTGTGGTCACTGTTTCAAACTGCTTAGCACTTTTCTACAGCACAGTCAGCAGTGTTTAAGGGCAACTTCATCAATGGTAAGACATGATTTTTTATCCCTTAGTGTTCTATTTGAGAGGAGGTGAAAAAGATGGCAAGTAGAGGTAGGAATCAAAAACAGAAACCATTGCCTCTATGTCAGATTTTGTTGTCCAGATATATCAGCTATACTTCACTCATGAATTATGTCTGTTTCCTGATGAAACAGCTGTTAAAATCATCTAATATGTGACCTATGAACACCCCACATTGCTTCCATACCTCACAACCACTCTAGAAACTCTACATGCAAAGCTAGACTCTATGACATTGGAGATAGCACAAACTCTAGGCATGACTTCCCAACCCTACCCATGCATAAGGTATGACATCATATGCATTCTAGAGTGCTCTAGACCATTCTATGCATTGCCCATGATCCTTACCCTATACTGCACCCTTGAATCTATTCACATATGATCTTCTATTCTTTCACAGCCTTGCACATCAGGCATGTACAAGGCTGTAGCAAGCCCCCATATGACCTCAAATCTATCAGATATGTGCAAAGACAGCATGGAC
>JBBPTO010002236.1:0-11521 GCA_038094155.1 Pulveroboletus cf. aberrans
CAGTGAAATGAGTTGACCCAGGAAGCCAGTGGAAACCCCAGAAAGCACAGACAGTGCACACATGCAAGGTAGTAATGCACAAGTCAGCCTGGAGTGGATACTATTTCTTACCCCCAAGTTGGCACCCACCCCCAAGTCAGCACCCCAGTGAAAACACACCACTTCCACCATTTCAATTCATGAGTTCTAGATCTCATACTATATCTACATCTGCAAAGTTGAATGAACAAAAATTATGTGGTAGTTCTCTTAATTCTGAAGTTAGCAGTTGTCATGTTGCCCGTTACTCCCCAAGCGAATGCTGATCCGGAGTTCCAAAAGAGATTGATCTTGTCACTTGTCTCACTGCCAATTGAAGACACTATTCTCCAAAATTCTGCTCAAGTGAATGAACCTCAGTTTACTGGATTCTTCAATTGCTCTGGTTCAAAAAGATGTATCAATGTTTTGAACCCCTCATTTACAGACTCCAGTTTGGCACCACCTTCACCAAGTCATAATTTTCACTCATCCTCCAGTTTCCTGTGTCATGCACTGTAACACACCTTTTCATGCTGCATTCATATCACAACATTCTTTTACTATTTCTCAGTTACTCTTATACTAATCAAAATGATACACAGTCTCACAGCACAGGCAGGGTAGACACCTCCAAATCAGATACCTATGTAACTTGTTCAGTGACAGAGATATTGGAGTTTGAATCTTATGGTGTGACATGATGTGGCAATTCAATTCTTTTGTGGGTGCCGACCTGGGGGTAAGGTATGTACAAGTCATGGTAGACAAAATGAAAGCATTGCACATGGGATAGCAGAAACAGACTGATATGACTCAGAACCATTTAAGGCTCTAGGCTGCTTTCACTAGTCAAGGAAGAAGGGGAAATGAGTTGACACCATAGATGCTGAGGAAAGCACCAAGAGGACAAGACTGCCCTCTGGTGGCTGCATTCTTGTCCTTTATATACTACTCTACATGTTTGTAGTCTAATCTAAATGTCCATAAGGGAACCATAAGGATTAGGTGTGGAGGAGGCATGGTGTGGAAGAATGGAAGATGATACATGTGTAGGGTAAGGGTATAAAATGATGGTAGGTCATGGGTGATGCATGGAAGACATTTGAATGTTCTAGGAGGGTCTGGAATGCATAGCATGACATACTGTACAAACAGAAAGGGTTTGCATGATGAAATAAAAAGTTCTGGTTGTACTGTTGTGCTTCCAGTGCTTCTGAGGTTTCGGTTCCGAGTTCCCATGGTTCCGAGCCTTCTGACCTTCCGCACTTCCGAGTTTCCAAGCTTCCAAGCTTCCGAGTTTGGAAGCATTGCTTCCAGTGTGTCAAACATTCTAAGTGTGGTCAGAAGTGTCAGAAGGAATGGAAGATGTGGAAGTGACTGTAACACAGACTGCCATGGCCAAGTCGGAGGAGAGTGGGAAGGTGCACATGTTGATGAGGAGAGCATGTGGACATGTCATAGCATGCTGATCAAATGGGAGAGATTGAACATAGCTGAGTGTGTGCTTGGCAAGATGTGGAGAAGACATTGGGCATGCTGCAGTGGACAATGATGACATACCTAAAGACCTCCATGAGCTACCTCCACCATTAAACAAGCCCATTCCATGATGCAAAAAGCTCCTGAGGGTCAATCTAGAGGACTCCAGAGCTGACTGGATATTTAAACTTTGATGTTGGTGATACCAGAGGTGAAGCAAGCATCTGAATGGGGAAGCTATGTTGAGAAAGCCTAACTGGGGTCAGGCTGGGTGGTCAAAAAGACCTCAGACTCATTATGCCAATCAAACCTATCTGTGGATGTGCTCAGTTCATAGTACTTATGCTGATTGTTAAGCTGTTTGTAAAGGTTGAATCATGGCTTCAGAAATGTCAACAGTGTGTAATTTGAAATTGTTGAACAAACTGCCTGACAAACAATACCATACCAGTAGAATTATTGTATAACCCAAGTGCAAACAATGCTTTTTCCAAACACATTACCACTGACATGATATTCTCCACAAATGATAACCCTGAGTGAATCTGAAGAATTTCTATTCACCAACTACAGTATTGGAAGATTATTCAGAATTCTAACTGCTCATGACATTTGAATGTTGGTCTTGTTTAGAAGTGTGGAGGTGTAGGTTGTGCAAACCATAGTATATTGCAGCAGCTGAGTTGCATGCTTTCTGGAACTCTAGCCACATACTGAGTGATGCAAATCAAAATCCCATTCATAATCCACCAATGATTGAGATGAAATGATTGTTGTTTATGGCATATTTTCTTCATAGTTCTTGAACTGCTATCAAAGTGGCAGTTCCAATCTTGTCAAAGCAAAGAGAAATGGAAACAATGGCTTAGTTGCATCAATGCTCACAATTCAGTATGATGCTACACACACAATGAGCTGATACTCACCCATTGTGTCATTGCCAATAGAATGAATTTTTAATAGCTATAAATCTGACAGAACATTGGAGGAGTTCAACAATTTTCGCCAAGAGGTATTTGTTTCTTCCTTCCCACTCCGCTGAAACACAGACACTCATCATCACCATCAAAAAATGTATCATTACACATGAGTTTCAGTCCCACACTATCCTTTTGCCTGTTGACAGCAATTCAACCACACAGAATTGTATCCCTGCTTCTTGTCAAGATCTATAGTGTGGGCAAAGATACCCAGTACTACTAACTATCAGAATAACTATAGGTAAGCAAACGGAGGGATCTCACCTCAGCCAGATGCCCAAGAGAGCAATCACAACTGAGGTGAGTTCAAAAGGAACATGGGAGTTAAATAGTGAAATGATATGTGCATGTCTAACTCTGGAGAACTCCAGTCCGGAGTTAAGTGAGAGTAAGTGAAGCGTATTTGGAATAGCTTGAGATGAGAAAGGAATGGTCTTAAGAAAAAGAATAAGTCATACAACTTTCGGAGGTCATACGATATACAAAAAAGGCACAATAAAGCAAGGCATTTATCCCAAAATGGATAAATGAAACTCCGGAGCAAATAGAGTGGAGAATGTATGAAAGGAGGGTGGAGTACTCTGGGAGTTGTACTGGAGTTGTACCGGAGTTATACTTTGACAATTATATCATTCTTTGCTGTATATCAGTAGATATTTGTACATGGACAAAAAGCCAAAATATCGTCTGGTATTTCTGTTTTTGAGGGAATGCCAGTCTGAAATTTTAATCCTGTGTAGTAAACATGTGTATATAGCATGTACTAGCATCAACAGCCCAAGGGAGCTCCTTGTATGATATGAAGAAAAGCATATCCTCCTCCCCCTAACCCCTAAAATTGTGGACCATCCATTCATTAATCCAGGTTAATTAATTGTATACATGTAGAACATAACCGTATCTACAATATGTCAGGAACTCAGAGGCATTGGGGTATTCCTTGAAATGTACAATTGTGATATGTCATATTTCCTCCTATTTTTTGAAGCAGTCTAATCATTGTGTATATTGTCAGGGCAAGTATCTAGTGGTCTGTAATACATGTAATACACGCAATACCTAGGTTTACAAAAGGTATGCAGTAGAAATGAGAGCAGGAGATGTTGAGATTCTGTAAATTGAACACTAGGTCCTGTGCTCTGTTAATACAGGCAGACTGTAGTGGTAATACACTATTCATGTTACTAAAAGATCTAGGTTGAGTATTAAGGTGTGAATGTCGCATCAGTCAAACTTAATTAAAGTGTAATCTTAATTACACTTCAGGATCGACCACATGATGATCTAGATGCAGTCTTTATGACTCAGCTATGATGTCATCAGTCTGGAGCTTTCTTAGCTCCACAATGGCTGTGTTGGATCAACCCAGATCCAACTCCACCTATTTCAAATAAGTGGAGCAGCATGACTGATCCTATGATGTCATTCTGACATCATCGACCTTATTCTAGTTACATCACACACAAATACATACATGTTCCTAGATGTATTTAAAGGCGATAGACACCATGATGTAATTAACAATGAGATTCATTTCCCCTTGAGATCAAGCTTCCAAGAAGCTCTACAAGGGTTGATCTCATCAATCTTGCCTAATCCAAACTTGGTCACAAGAACTTTAGTCTCTATCTTGGTGAGCATCCTCGACTCACCTCTCTCTTCTCTGCCCTGCACAACAGGAGTACCCTTGTACCCTCCTGTTATCTCTGTCTGGCTCAGGCAAATTCACACCAAGTCACATGCTTTATGGGTAAATATCAGGCTTTTGTACTTCTCATGATGCAAGGCCTGTGCTCCGAGTCGCTGGCATGGCAACAGCTTCAATACCTCTACAGAGGTTTACATGTTGGTTATAACCCAGATTCATCCACTGATAGATTTCGCCGTGCATGCATATCATCAAGATTTTTGTCCCCCTCACCACTGCTTCTGTTGCCAGCCTGGTGTCCGGGAGCCCTGCTATAGAGATACTAATTGTATGTTGCTTTCTTTTTTCGCACAAGTCGAAGAATAGTCGCTGAATTTTCTACACAACAGAACAGGATGGCCATGCCGACAGACTGTGGTCCCAGAGGTGACTGCTACGCGGGTGGTAAGCTTAGATACGACCCGACTTACTTCGAAAAATGCACTGAGATATGCATCCGTTGACAGGCTGTGAGGGAGCGTTTATTAAGACAGGGGACGTCATCGGGTTATGCACCGCAGGGCCATACCAGGCATGCCCTTGCAACAAGTGTGACGGATTTAATAAAGGCAACTGTTCCAATGACAATTGTCATGGGGTTTTCAGTTGTGAAAATGGGGAGGCCATCCCGGATGGAGGGGCATATTGCACTGCAGAGGTTGGCCATCGCTCGTCCGGTCAGTACAACGGCTGTGAATGCGCATAATGGCCTCGGATTTCCATTCCTTTCTGGGCTTCCAATTACGAGCGCTTTCTCTTTTGTTCTCCAGAAGCTTGATCGTGTTTATGCGTTAAGGGTTCATTCTGTTGTCGCATCATCTAAACCGAGTGTCCATAAGACCTTGTTGACAAACAGTTAAGCACACACTCCGATGCTCTTGTCTGAAAGAATAGATTGTCTGCAAACGGCAGCAGCATCACTAACTTTCGTCTACTTTAAGGGGGGGGGTCCGAATTCGTTCGAAGTGGGGTACGAAATGAAAAGTTGCGATCAGGCCACACTGGTCCGCTCGCCTACCCAACCCATGACATACTCTTTCATTCGTCATCGCATATGTGTGCCCATAAGAATCTCGACGTATCTCTAAAGCTTCTCCGCGATCCCGTTTATGAGCGCCAGTCTATGCCGCAGCTATCGTACCGTGCCTGAGTGTCGCCACTGGAGGGACTCGGGTCAAGAATAAGGTGAATTGAAAGCTTCCGCTAACCGTGGCTGGTCGTACTGCCACCTCCATTAAGGCGTACGTGAACCATGCAGATCAACAAATTTGTAGGATGATGCAGATCATCGTGTGATGGTGGAAATGAGCTCCCTCATGATCAGACTTCCCTACCAGGATGCACTCTAATTCACAGTGAGCACGCGGTCATAAACATATCTCTGCGAAAGCATGCGGTGGATCTAGGCTTGCAATCATGGGCAGGATCGAAACCTACCCGCCAGCCCGCGATCGCATGGGCATTTCGTACGGAAAGCACAGGATGTATATCGCACCGTATGGACGTATGTGAACGACGACACCGATCCTTGTATTTGCGATGCTGGTGGAGTCCAGGTCTTTGGAACTGCCTGGTGAGCGCTCGTTCGGACAAGGTCTCTGAGCTTAGGTGCTGGAGGGGATATCGGACGTCCGATCTCCAAAGCTCGCCGGCAGTCGATCAGATGCCACAGGAAGATCAACCGTTATTTGAAGGCTGGAGAGCTTATTTCGGATTTCGGTGCAAACATGAGTGAAAGGGCATTCGATGTAGCCCTCGGCCACGAATTCTTGAGGCGGTGATCCGGTAGTGATGACGAATTCCTGACAGTGCTGGCAGATTAGAAGCTGCGAGCCTGGCTGATCAAAATAAGCAGCACCGACAATTTATGTGCACAGCCCGAGGACGCATACATGCATGGACGTGCAATACAATCATCCTCATGCTCGCATCGACCCGTGGAGCCTCATCAGTGGATCCGACAGTCCTATCAGCGGTCGTTCACGCAGTCATGGGCACAGATATGGCTTCTTACCTCGTGGTATCATCGATAGGGAGATAAAACTGCTCTTGTATTCACTTCTCCATATCACGGAAATGCTGTGCTGTGCCACTTATTCTGCTGAAACCGGCGGCCGTTGAAGGTCCCGAACTCTTCCTTGCGATGATCCGACGATTGAAGTTCCTACCATAAACAGCAGGTTACGCCGTACGATCACGGCAGGCTCGTCAAAAGTTGGAACGTCTGGGCCTGGACTGTGGGTGGGAGTGCGGAACGAGTCGGGACGCAGATCGCACCCATGGGGTGATTTGCTGGTCATCCGATCGGCGCACGATGGATAATACAATGAAGCATCCTGCGGACACCGTCGGACTCCGCGAGGAACCGAAGCACAGCCCGAGCCCAAACGGAAGCCGTCCACGCCAGCATTAGGATAGTCTTCAGCTCGTTCAGGGCTGCGTCGCGCCATCACGTCTCTGACGACCGAGGGCTCTATGCAGTTGAAGCTCAGTGCATAGGCAAGCAGTACTTTGCACACGTCAGCCAGGGCGACGCTAGTTGGATGAACGGTTGAAACACCCATGTCAGAGTGAGCGTTCGGATTGAGACTGTATCGAAAGGATCGCCCGTCTTACTCCGATCGAGATCCCGTACCTGCCCGGTGGAGGAACTTTGTCGCCCCACGTCAGGAGCAAGCAGGATGGGAACGGATGGGTGAGTCGCGGCAAGCGCTGAGATGACAGTCTTCTGACTGTCAGGTCCTAACTTGGAGAGCGCGCTGGTGAATAGGGAGTAGATTCAACAGCCTAACTACAACGAGTGCGGGCGAGAGACGAGAAGGACAAGTCTGAGGGCTGAATGCCCCTGAGAGGAACTATATACCGAACAGTCATAACAAATAGTGGAACGGGCTGATGAAGTAACAGGGCTTAAGTGAGACAGGGAGTGGCCGCGGAGTGCT
This sequence comes from Pulveroboletus cf. aberrans, assembly GCA_038094155.1. Taxonomy (NCBI): domain Eukaryota; kingdom Fungi; phylum Basidiomycota; class Agaricomycetes; order Boletales; family Boletaceae; genus Pulveroboletus; species Pulveroboletus cf. aberrans. Next base: position 7,110 of record JBBPTO010002236.1, read on the forward strand.
GACAAAATCAGTCTATATGTCAAAACCTCATAATCTCCAACCTACCTCCAGGCCCCTCTGATGCTTTCGAGTTAACTCCGAAGTGGAGGAGATGGTAGGGAGATGCAAAGATTCCTTTGTCTCATCCTCCGAGGTAGTGGACAGTCCTACCAGTCAAGGGACTGATAGGGAGAGGAAAGGTTATGGACCTTGGTGGAAGAACTTACCAAGGATAAATAGAGTATTGCAAGGTAGAGGGTCTTAGAGTAAGACAGAGAAGGAGGGGACTTGACTTGACTGTCTGAGTTACTAGAAGAATTAGAGGAACTGGAGAGTGACCATGATGGGGGGTCTCCCTAAATACTTTACAGGACTGTTTGTCTCTGTATAGATCTCTATCATATATGTATCAGTAAATTGAGAAGTGTTTAATTTGTCTAACTTGCATCTAATTTGGGCTTATTAAGCTTATGGATGCCACCATAAGCTTAACAAGCCTGAATTAGATGTGAATTAGACAAATTAGATGAAAGTAGACACTTCCCAATTTACTGATGTGGATAGGTATGAGTCATGAAACATGACTGGAGAACTGAAATAATCAGTAAGATATAGATACTAGCCAATGGCATGAGTATCTCATTTCTATAGTGAATGATGAAACAATGTGAGAGTGGAAACAACCAATGATCATCTGATGATCTAGAATCTTGGTTATGTAATAAAAGAGCAGAAAGTGATTACTAAGTTTCAACACTCCTCTTCACTAGAATCATTGGAATGAAGAAAGGGTCAAACATTTTCATCCATGCTCAAATGCAATCTTTTCAAAATTCTTGGTAAAGATATCTGCAAACTGTGAACTGGAAGGAACATAGAATAGTTCCACTTCACTGAATTCAACAGCCTTCCTAATGTAATGTTCAGGGATCTGAACATGTTTGGTACATCCTTCTTGAGCAGGGTTTGAAGCAAGGAATATGGCACCTTGATTTTCAATGTACAGAGGAATGGTAGAGAGAGGGTAAGACACCTCTTCAAACAGATTGTGAATCCATTGGAGTTGTTTTGTGCATTCTGTCATTTCACAGTATTCTGCTTCAGTGAATGAAAGTCAAACTCTTCATTGTTACCTGGAAAGCCATGAAACTATTCTGTTTGCTAGGAATATGGAGTAACCAGTAGTAGACCATGAGGTTTAATGTCTCCAGTCCAATCAGTGTCAGAATAAGCCACAAAACCATCGTTTGGGCTGTTTACAGTGTAGTTCAGGCACAAGTCCTGAGTATGGGATAGATAGCACACTATGTAGAGTGCCTTCTGCAGATGTTCCTCAGAGGGATTTGCAGAGAACTGCAACATTTTGATCAGTGAGTAAGCCAGATCTGGTCATGTTTCAAGCATGATATAGAGCAATAATTCAACAACTGATTGATAGTGACTCCTAAGGTCTGAGTTTGATTGAATTTAATTTGGCTTGAGATTATATCCAGAGGATAGAGGAGTTGAAACTGCTTTGCAGTTTGTTTGACCAAAGCACTCAACTACTTTGAAAGCATAGAAGCATTGATCAACTCTCAGAGTTCATCTAGAATGATCAGAAGCTATGTGTCATCAGGCTAGTCTATCTAGAGTCTTCTGGCAAGAAGCTCTAGAGACCTCTCTTCATATCTATAACAGACAGCCTCTGAAATGACATCAGTGAAAAACTCCCATTGAACTCTTCAATGGAAACAAACCAGATGTGTCTTACTTTTGCATCTTTGGTTGCAAGGCCTATGTGTTCATTCCCCCTAAACAACATGAGCATAAACTCTCAGTGAAAGCTGAAGAAATTATCTTCATTGGATATGAGACCAATACAAAGGGTTGGAGATTCTGGCTTATTCAACATCATCAAATCCTCATCTCTACACATGCCACTTTTGATGAATCAAGTTTCTGTCTGCTCCCAGAGAGATAGATGACAAACTACCCTTACTATCTGAAGACACTGCACCTGACCTTCATGATAATGATCAAGATGAAAGGAATCTGAACCCTCCTTCTCATCACATCATAATCAATATTCCTAATCTTCAACCACCTATTCATCTAAGAGCTAGATTACCTTCCTCTTATTCAAGCACCTCATCATCACCTCCACTGTCTTTATCATTCTCTGATTCCAATCCTAATATGCTGCCACCCAAGCAAGATTTACCACATACTAGACAGAGAGAACTGATCAAGGACAGTCACAGACAGTCCAAACTCCCTCCTCAACCAGAGCCACTTTCTGAATTTCATGCTTGTCCACCTACTGGAGCTAGAACTACTTTCAGACCTCCAATTCTGAAGAGACATCCTACTCGAATTGCTCAACCAAGAATTCTTCCTGATAACACATATGGGAATTGATGCCCTGTTGAAATCAAGAGAGATATTCATTCTGGTACTCTACCTCTTGAAGAGGAGACTTCTCAAAGAAAACTGGTTGTTCAACCAAGATCTACAAATGAAGAAGAAGACATGGAAACCATGTATGGTAACCGATAGGTGAGAATCCACCTGTCTGCCACTATAAGTGAGAATACCCCCAGACAATATAAAGATATACTCAAGCTTCAAAATGATGAACAATGTCAATGGAAAGCTACTATGAATGAAGAATATCAATCCCCCATGCAATCCAAAGTCTGGAATCTGGTTTATCTACCCAAAGGTCATCAACCCATCAAAAGGAGGTGGATATATGCAGTTAAAAGCAATGGTCATAAAAAAGCTCACTTTGTCACTAAAGGCTTTACTGAAGTCTTTTGTATCAACTATGAAGAAACTTTCTCACCTGTTACCAGGTTTGAGACAGTTCATCTACTTCTAGCTCTCGCAGCTTTGAAAGACTGAAAGATTGAATCTCTTAATGTCAAAACTGCTTTTCTGTTTGGCAAACTAGACAAAGAACTTCATATGGTTCAACCCGAAGGTTTCATTCAATTGGGCCAGGAGAAGAACATTTGTCATCTTCGAAGGGCCATCTACAGCCTCAAACAGGCTGCACTCCAATGAAACAAGGAGTTGCACAAAAGCCTTCTGGAATTTGACTTCAAGTGCTGTATTTCTGATCCTGGAGTTTATATCAAACTCATCAGTGAACATTTGATTGTTCTGGTTTTCTATGTTGATGATGCTCTTTTTATGGGTAGTAATAGAACCATCACTCTTTAACACAAGAAATGATTTATGGAATGTTGGGAATCCAGAGATCATTCTAAACGAACTCTGAGACTTGATCAATGCTCCTATGCTTCCAAAGTAGTTGAGCGATTTGGTCAAACAAACTGCAAGGCAGTCTCGACTCCTCTACCCTCTGGATATAATCCCAAGCCAAACGAAAGTCAACCGAACTCAGATCTTCGAAGTTGCTATCAATCGGTCATTGGATCATTGCTCTACATCATGCTTGGAACACGACCAGACCTAGCTTATTCAGTGATCAAGATGTTGCAGTTCTCTGCAAATCCCTCCGAGGAACATTTGCAGAAGGTGCTCTATATAGTGCACTATCTATCTCATACTCAGGACTTGTGCCTGATATACACTGTGAATGGCCCAAATAATGGTTTTGTGGCTTATTCTGACACTGATTGGGGTGGAGACATCGAGACCTCATGGTCTACTACTGGTTACTCTATATTCCTTGCAAATGGAATAGTCTCATGGCTTTCCAGGCAACAACAATGAGTTCAACTTTCATCCACTGAAGCGGAATACTGTGGAATGACAGAATGTATGAAACAACTTCAATGGATTTGTAATCTGTTTGAAGAGGTATCTTATCATCCTTCAACCATTCCTCTGTGCGTTGATAATCAGGGCACAATATTTCTTGCTTCAAATCCTGCTCAAGAAGGACGAACAAAGCATGTTCACATCCCTGAACATTACATTCAGGAGGCTGTCGAATTTGGTGAAGTAGAACTCTTCTATGTTCCTTCCAATTCACAGTTTGCAGATATCTTTATCAAGAATCTTGGAAAGATTGCATTTGAGCATGAACAAAAGTGTTTGACTCTTTCTTCGTTGCAATGATGACCAATATTTCTAGTGAAGAGGAGTATTGAAACTTGGTATTTGATTTCTGCTCTTTTGTTACATAACCAAGGTTCTAGATCATGATTGTATAATCATTGGTCATTTCCACTATTATATTGTTTCATCATTCTCTATAGAAATGAGATACTTATGCCATTGGCTAGTATCTATATCCTACCGATATCTTTGGTCATTCAGTCATGTTTCATGACTCATTTCTATCCATATATGGTAGAGATCTATACAGGTACAAACAGTCCTGTAAAGTATTTAGGGAGAGCTCCCTCATGGTCACTCTCCAGTTAGAATCTCATCCAACTCAGACAGTCAAGTCGAGTCCCCTCCTTCTGTCTTATCTC
>JBBPTO010002237.1:0-11512 GCA_038094155.1 Pulveroboletus cf. aberrans
CCACTACCACTGTGCAACTGAGGTTAGTCTTCTTAGCTATATCTAGCTTTCCTTTTTACTTATGTCTGTAGTCTGGGTATCTCTACCCCTCCATAGCACACAGAATTTGACAGACTCAATACTCAGTAATGTCCCTTTTCTCCTTTGGACCTCATGTTTCCTATTCTGGACATTACATCGAAGTTATATCAGAGTTCAAGTGCTTTGATCTCCATCACTACTTAATCTGTTCACTTTTGTAATTCCTCCCTCAGTTGTTCTGCCACCACTGTGCAACAGCTGAGATTAGTCTTTTAGCTACATTTAGCTCTCATTTTACTTATGTTTGTAGTTAGGGTATCTCTACCTCTTCATAGTGCACAGATTTTGTCATCATGCTCATGTTTTGTTCAAGACCATGTCTGACATCAAACAAAGTGCAGTAATTGACTCCATTGCTGCCTCTTACTTAATACCACACCATGCCACCTTTCAAACCTACTCTGTCCTACTCCCACCTTGTCTGATTCAACTCAGAGATGGTTTCACAGCACATGCCATCAGAACTGGCATTGCACAACTCTGCTCCATGATCCAAGACACCACACACATCATTCCACTTCAAAATGTTCTGCACATTCTGGAGCTCCCACACTCTGTCATCTCTGTCAAACAGCTGGCTCAGGCTGGCCTTCAAATCATCTTCCCAACTGGCACCACTGCTTGCTATGTTCACAACAGTTTCAACACCATCATGCACAGATGGCACTTCAGAGATCTCTACTATACCTCTGTTATACTACTTCAGACCTCTGAAACTCCAGAGCATTGCCACATTGCAAGGTCAATTCTTGAACAGGTTTCCACTTCCACCATCTCTTCTTCCACAGATTTTGACAAGTCTCTGACTGTGGCTCTGCTTCCTCAACACACACAATTGAGGTTCAGTGGGAGGGTCTCACATTTGAATGCTCATGATTAGCAACATGTTTTGAACCAGACAAAGAAAATGGCTCCATCATGCCATACATCCAGGAAGCAGTGGGAGCACCAGTCTCTCACATTCTCCAGACCTTCACTCATCTCTGAATCCACATTGTCAATATCCCTGACTGTGTACACTCAGCAAAGTGTTTCAAACCAGCTGATGAAAACAGGTCCATCATGGCACACACTGAAGAAGCAGTGGGAGTACTGATCTCCAATCTTCCCCAGCACTCTGCCAATCTCCTCTGGCCCTGTGCCACTATCATTCTCTGGTCTCATGCTGACATTACTTCAACTGACACCTTCAGCATCCACACAACTCTGATCCATGTGAGTGGAAGTGTCAAAATGTAACATCTCTGATCTCTGGTCTCCTCTGAGGTTGATGCACATCAAGTCCCTCAACTCCACTTTGGAGCATCTTAGAGTTGACTGCTCATCCAAGTAAGATCCTATTTCTTCTTCCAGATCTAATATATCCTATTTCAAACATTACATCAGAGTTACATTGGAGTTTAGTGCTCACATCTCCATCTCTATTTAGGTACTCGGCATTGTTCTTGCTCCCTTAGTTGTTCTGCCACACCACTGTGCAACAGCTGAGGTGAGCTCTTTAGATACTTTTCTCTACTTTACTTTACTTATGTCTGTAGTCTGGGTATCTCTACCCATCATAGGTAAATACAGTTGTTGTTCTGCCACATCATTGTGCAACAGCTGAGTCTGTGTACCTCTACCTCTCATAGTGCACAGATTCTATCAATAACTCACACCTATTCCTTATATGATAGAGACATACACAAAGACAAATAGTCCTGTACTGTATGTAAGGAGAGCTCCATTATGATCACTCCAGTTAGAATTTTATCCAACTCAGACAGTCAAGTTGAGTTTCCTCCTTCTCTGTTTTACTTTAAAAAGACCCTCTACCTTGCATCACTCTGTTTATCCTTGATGAGTTCTTTCACCAAGATCCAAAATCTTTCCTCTTCCTATCAGTTTCTGACTGGTAGGACCATCTGCTACCTTGGAGGATGAGATAAAGAGATCATTACATCTCTTTTGGTTATGAGCCCTGCCTAAAGGTATCTTGACATACTTTGTGCACATCCCTGTTGCATACCTTTGGCACTATGGACAGATGTCTTGCTGCAGGTTTCTCCAGAATGTTTTTGATCCTTGGAAATACCATGCACTTGATGCTAAACCATCCCATTGTTTATAACTTTGGAGGCTCTTTCTTCATTCCATTTCCACTTGAAAATATTATCATTCACATCCTTGATGTTTTTTTCACACTTATTATGAATCAATGAACTAATCAAACAATTACTTTCTTGTTGGTTACAGTGTCTACTAGACTTATCCTTTAAGAGGTTCATGATCCACCTCCAAATCCACCACTTTTGGAGAGACCATCCTTATACTCATCATCCCATTCTTCACATTCATTTCATCCTGCTCTCATATTCACAATACCTTCCTTACCAAGGAGAGATACTGCTATCTCTGTATCAGACTATTCATATGTTCCTCCCTGTTCTGAGGAATCCAACTGCCTAAGACAAATCTGTCATGATTGTACCCAGAACTATTCATTTTGACATCATTTTCCTTGTGCATTTTGTAAACAACATCTGAAACAAGGACAATACTGTGTAGAAAGATCTGGTTTGAGACATTTTAGAGTCATATGGTTGGGATCTACTGTTGAAATACACCCACACCTAGAAGGAGAACAAAACATTTGAGAATTACCTATTCCTGGTTCTATATCCAGATCTCAAGAATCATTCCACTCTACTGAACCACCTCTAGAAGAATCTGCTTGATTTGTTGAATCCCCTCATTAAATTCAACCACCAGAATTCATTACATCTGATTCTGAGACCTCTTCTTCTCTCCTTCCTCAACCTCCTACATACTCTCCTCATTGTCTTCCAGACTACTCCCCTTGTCATTCTACAAATTCTTTGAAAGAAATACCTTTTCACACACCCACTCCTGTCCTTGAAGCTTGCTTTACTTCAGATGAATTACAGCACCTTCAAAGACATGTTGTGGATGAAATTGGAATTGTTTACAGTGACAATATCATTGGAGAACAGATCAACCAGGGAAGCAGTGTTTCAAGAACCAATGCCCCTTTCATTAAAGAAACTTTGACAGCCAGTTCTTTACCAGGGAGAAGAGATACCCTTTCTGGAAACTGCTAACATGCTGCCTTACAAAATACACTCTAACTGCCCCTGCACTGTTGATTCCTTTAAGATCACAACTGCAGAGACTACAATGGCAGATCAGAGTATTCTTTCCTGCTCTTTTATGTACAAGGATAAGACTCTCTTCTCTGCCTATAGTGATGCCAGTTGGGCTTTCCCTTTCAAGACTTATAACTCCACTCCATCTGCATATGTACACTTTCAGAGTTTTGAGGTTTTAAGGCAAGACTTCTTTCCTCCAATTGATAGATCAATTGACTCAAATGATCCTTATCATTCTGGAGATCCCCACACCAGACTTCATGAATTCATAATGGTTGCCAATGCATACTATGATGTATGGGGCTGGGACCACCCTCACTGCTTTTAGAGTCTATCTGGATATAGTGGAATGCAGAATTTGATCAAGAACACCATGGCATTTGATGTGACTTACCTGGATTTAAGCTTCACAAGAAGCTTCAGAAACAGTTGGAGAAAAATTGTTCTTATGGAGGACAAGACTTCATTTATGAAATTGTTGCTGGTTGATTTGAGGATACAAAGATTCACAGCCTTCATAGAAAATTCATGGACATGAAAAAGTGTAGAAGAAGTGTGCAAAACAAAAGGCATAAAAATAGGCCAGATGTTTTATGAGCAATGAACATTACTTTCTTGGATGTATTGGGATTGATCAATAATAGAATGAAGACTTGATGAATGGTAATATCTAATTTCCATTAGAAATGTGACTGAAGAACTTTGTTCCACAAATATGACCACTACCACCATTCCTGCTGTTGCTGATATCAAGATTGAAAGTCCAATTATTACACACATTTTTATCCTTGATGGACAGAGTAACTACTCTATCTGGTCTGCCTGGATCTAATCCATTTTCAACATGATTGGATGTGGAGGTTTCTTTGACAGAACTCTTGCTACTACTTGCAACATTGCTACCAGAGACATTGATTCCTAAAATCAATTGGATCAGAAAGTCCTCAGATACTTGGCTTTTACAATCAACAATGCTATCATCAATGCAGTTCTTCCTTCTTTTCACACCACCTTCACCTCTGATACCAGCACTACCCAAGTTACCCATCATTGCTCTGACCTATCAATTATGGTCTACCCTCTCAGAATACTTTGCCTCTCATGGGATTGCTGGGCAATTCTATTTTCTGCATAATGTCTTTCACCTTCACATTAGACCTTCTCATGCCACATAAAATATCAATCAAATGATCTTACTCTATCAGAACATGCAAAATGCTGATCTGGTTCTGCCTGAATTCCTCTGTGCCATGATTATTCTCCTCCAACTTCCTGACAACTTCAACTCTCTTTGCTCTACCCTGATTCATGTCATGGATCAGAAGGACTTCACTTTACAGAATGTCCAACAGGCTATACTTTGAGAGATCAACATTGGGTCTTTGAAGAGTCATTCCCTTTCCTTCTGCTTAAGCAGAGATTTCTCTTCCTCTGTTCATCACACCAATGTGATTTGCAGTGCTTCTCCATGGGAAAACTGTTGGAAGAACCAAAAAAAGGACAATCATTCTGACCACTCTTTACAACCTTTCAATTTAAATCTCTTGAAATAGAAGAGATCTTTGAAACAAGGAAAGAGAGATTGGTATGAACATCACCATTCATTCAAAGGACAAGAAAAACAGCCTGCTAAGTGAATAAAGTCATGGCAAATGTTATTGTGAGTTTTGATTTGAATCAGTTCACTGAAGCTGATTTCAACACCATGGTCAATACTTATGACCCTTGTGACCATTTTACAGACCACATGGAGATTGAAGAAGAACAATGTTCTTTTTCTTCTGAGACAGCTAAAGCTAAATGGGATCATCCTGTTGATACTGACATGGATGATGGTATGGCTGAACCTTCAAATTTATTTTGAAACTGTCAATTCTTTGCCTTACTCTGAGGATAATCCAATGAGACACTCAAAAGTGAAGAAGTTGATAAAGAAGAAAGCTGAGAAATCTGTTCTTGGTGGTTTACCATCCAGCTCTTTTCTGCCTAGTGGTAGAATCAGAGATCTTCCTGTCCCAGAAAAAAAGACTCCCTATATAGATGAAAAGAAACCTATCACTTTTGCTATCCTTTCTATCATACAATGCCTTGCTGATTTGAAAGAGACATGAAAATACTGTAGCTATGAAGGTGTTGTTCCTGATCTTTTGGCTTGTATACTGTTGGAACTCAGCTGAGCTCATTTGAATGTTCTCACTGGATGATTGACAGTGGTTTCCCTGATCACATCATCCCTTACCTTGATGATTTTGCACATCTTGGTAAAGGTAACAAGCAAGCCTCCATGGCTAATGAATCAACTGTTGACATGCATGGATCTGGAAAAGCCATTATCCATCCTGCTGGTCTTGATCCTATGATACTTGAATGTGTTTGATATGCACCTGTGGTGGCACATCACCTCCTTTCTGTGCCCACTCTGACCTTTCAAGATTTCAGATGTGGGATCTCAAATAGCAAAACCTGCATCTGGGATGATCAAGAACTTCTAGTCATTTGGGCTTCTGCATCATGTCCAGGTAACAATCTTCATTGATTTCAGTCAACTTTAATTAAACCTGAAATGATTGCCTCAATGGCAACTAATGATTTATATCATCTTTGACATCATCACTTTGGACACTGCTCCAAGAATGTGATGAGACATCTAGGCACTCAGACTTCTGGCTGGCTTTTCATATCCATTTCACCTGACACTCCACCTTGCAAAGGTTGCACTTTAGACAAAATGTCAGATCACCCTCTTGGTCTTTCAATCAAGAGAGCTGGTCACTCCATTGCCCTACTGCACACCAACTTGATGGAACTTTGTCCTGTTGAATCTCACTCTTGCTGCTGCTATGTTCTCACTCTCATTGATGACTACTCCACCTTTGTCCTCCTTTTTTTCTTTGTGAAAAATCTGGTACTGCATCTGCACTTCAATGCCAGATTGCTTGGCTTAAGAATCAGTCTGATTCTTGTGTCACCTCTGTACATTCAGATTGTGGTTGTCAAGTTCAGATTCTCCAGGCTCAAGTCCAGTGGACATCCAAAGAGAAAAGGGATGGAAAGGGCAGAGGTAGACTAGAGGTCTGATGGAAGCAGAGAGATGGAGGTATGGAGATATGTACAGGACATATGTGTTATGTCCTTCCTCAAGTCCAGCCCTCAAGGAAAGAAGGCAGGAGGTATGGACAGAGGTAGAGCAGAGGGGAAACTTAGAAGAGAGGGGTCTTGAGTGGAGGAAACTTAGTTGATATTCAAACTGAGGATTACATGCAGAGGGTCTCAGTTTTATATATAAGGAGATCTAATTGGGATGCAGAATGGAGAACATAGGTATCATGGGGAATAAGTACAGATATGATCAGAGAATGTGAAGGACTGATGTGTGATATTCATAGGGCTATGGAATGTGGAGTGGAATAAAAAGAGAACATATGATTGAGCATAGTAGTAAGGAATGTAGGAGGACATAACTTATGTCAAGATCCAGACTAATAGGAGGAGGTCAAATGGAAATATGATGTCTGAGGTCAGATGTCTGAATTGGTCCTTGAGTGATGTTAATCAGGTCTGATTGAAGATGACCAGAGATGAAGAGAATGGAGTCAGAGCTGTGTGTGAAAGAGCAGAAAGGGGTGTTCTGAATGGGTATGACAGTGCCTCCCAATTAGAGCCAAGCCCATGAGGCCCAGAACAATGCAGGTACTTGCCTATTGTCTGGCAATGGCTTTGTAGACACTGTGGACAACTCAGGAGCATTTGGTGGGGTTTGAATTATGTGGCACTGTAAAATTGATCAGATTTCATTCAATTCTTGAACTTGAACAACCACCATCAACATGTCAAGCAGCCATGAAGGAAGCCTGATCAATGATGAGGTGGCCAAGCTCCAGGTCCAGCTTGCCATGACTCAATGCCACAAGAAGCAGGAGTGGGTGGTGCATTGCAGATGTGAGGCAGAGGAGCGAGAGCAGAGAGAGCATGAGGAGTGTGAAAAGAAGGAATGGAAGGCTTGAGAGGCAGAGAAGTGTGCAGAGTGTGAGAAGAAGGAGAAGGAGACAGAGATGAAGTAAAAGGCTGTGAAGGAGTGGAGGGAGAAGGACTGGGCCACTGGTTACAAGATGAGTGATTAGTATGAACAGTGATGGAGCTGACTGCAGTGGGGTCTAATGTAAAGGAGTGAATTGGTGAGAAGAGGAAACAGAGAAAGCAGGAGGTGAATGACTGTGACTGGTGCTGGAAGTGGGGGAACATCTATATGCTGCCATCAGAAATGAAGAGGATGGCATGAGTGGGATGTACCAGAGCACATGTCACATGAATGAGGATAGAAGAGGAGGTGGAGGTACTGGAGTCGCTGTGAGGAGGAAAGAACAGGAAGTGGGCAAAGATCATGGTAAAAATTCAGGTGGGGCTGTTGCAGTCAGGCGAAGAAACCAATGTGGCACTCCTTGGAGTACTCCATGAGATTGCAGAGCACCTTGGAGTAATTGTGGAGATGGTGTAGGAGACCATAGGCTTCTACAGTGCAATCTCTTGTTTTCTCCAGTTCTTGAGTTCTTTCCAAAGCTGATGAAGTGGTTTCTGAGCATCCTTCTCAAATCCTGAGTGCTGTCCATCCTATCCCCAGTGTCCATCCATCTGGTATTTTTAGGTCTGAGTCAGGTGAGTTCTAGATTTCTTTTCTTTTCATACTTAGAGTCTCAGAGAGTGGGTGGGAGTTCACTGGCCCCAATTCCCTCATACATTCAATTATGTAATAAGTCTCATTTCTTCCTTGTCATAGTTTCTCTGATCATGTATCTAACATTATCTACATTCCTCAATATGTAAAAAGTATTCCCAGACTATAAACTCTGTACTCTGTAACTCAGACTTTGGTTCACATCAAATCCCATCATCTTTGGTCATCTTCTAAAGTCTTGAAGACTTATTTCTGATCATTTCTGCCACTGTTCAAGTCAAGTCCTGCAAGTATCAACTGTTCTCATAGTTAGACTTTAGCCCTACCACCATGGAGAAGTCTGGACTTCAATTTTCCAGCTCTACAGTTGAGTGGACTTCATTTCTTTTCCTCTTGGACATTGTCCTAGACTCTTGAATTCCTTTTGGGTCAAGTTTTCCACTTGCACCTGACACTAACTGCTCAGAAAATCAACTCTGGGCTTCCTAGCATCTTTACAACTGGAGCTCACCATGAGGGATTCAAGAGAGTTGTCAAGAAGGAGCCTAAGGTTCAACCCCTGATGAGAAGAGCTCAAATTTTTACTTTTCCACTTTCACAATCTCAACCTCTCCAAGGAATCATTTTTCATTCCCATAACAAACAAACCAGGAACACCTGAACTGATTGGCCAACATATTGGTTGTCACCTCTTCAGCCAATCAGAATCTTCCATATCCTTCAATTTGTTTTCCACTGAATCACAATGGATGCCCTGTCACACTGCCACAGTTTCTGACTCTAGAAATACCAACACTATCCCCATCTCCATGAACTCAAGCCTGATTAGGAACATTTCAGGTGCCCTTTTTGATCTTGAAGATAATGTAGATCTCTCAACTGCCTTCAAAACCTTCTCTGACAGTTCCCAAGAGCATAGCCTGGTATTGAACCATTATGACTTCCTACCATTTCCTGGAAAATTTTCTGCATCGACCCCAAACAGATCCTGACAACAGGTGGCATCTTATATCTCACCTCCCCTCTCTCCCCTAACATCTTTACCATCTTCTGACTTACCACCATGAGAACTTGAATCTTGCTCTATCACACCAAACTTATCCTACTTGCTAGAATCATTCACTGCAAAACCCAGTATTATTCCATCATTAAACCCAAGTCCTTCTACCATTCCTACCTGCATATCTACCCCATCATCTTCAACCACCTCAACCACCACTTTCTCCTCTTCCTTGTCTTTGTCCTCTCCTGCATCTATTTCCTCTCATACCTTCAGACAATATCCTTTGATATCCAGCCCATCCACATTCCTACATACCAATTCACTTCTGCCTTCTGCTTCTATTCTGATTCTGCCAGTTAATCCCTGACCTCCAATGGCCAACCCTGTTCAAATGCCTCTCTGGAAAACCCAAAATGCCCCAAAGTTTGATGGAGTTCCCATGCATCTTCCATGCTTTCTTGAAGATGTCAACATTTTAGGAAATACTGCTGGCCTTACTGCCATTGAAAAGATCAAGCATGTGATTCATTATGCAGATCTCAATGAAGCTGAACTCTGGGAGACCTTAAATGCTACCAAATATCATGGCAGAAGTTTGTTGACACCATCAAAGAATTGTATCTCAGCTGTGAAGGTGATTCCTGCTACTGTTGCACTGACCTTCAATACCTCATCCAGGAGTTCAGGTCTAAGCCAATGTGAAGTCAGGAAGGCCTTGGTGAATATTTAGCAAAATTGCCACCCATCTTGACAGAATCTGTGCACTATGAAGGGGTAGAGATACCCTAACTCAGTGTTGCACAGTGATGGCAGAACAACCGAGGGAGGAATGACAAAGCAGACTGACTAAAATACTGACAGAAATCAGAGCACATAAACTCTGATGTAACTCTGATGTAAATCCAGAATAGAAAGTGTGAGGTCTAAAGAAGAGAAAAAGATGTTACTATGTATAGTAGACAACTCCAAGCAACTCTGGAGTTAGGAGTTGTGGTTTGTGGAAGAAGACTCAGAGTTGTGGTGGAGCATGTCCGGAGTGAGTTGGAAGACCTCAGAGGAGTTATATATTCGACACATCTCATTTTCAAGCACAAATTATCTAACACTGATTGCAACACTTTTTCTTTATGGGTCCCCCCTGGAAGTGGAGGAGAAGCTTTGAATCTGACTTGCTATTACAAAGCCAGACCTTCATCTCAATGACCTGTACCTGATGGCCAACATGCTCACTGCTGCTAAATTTCTTTTGACAGGGTTCACATTCCATTCTACCATCCTTGGGTTCCTTAACTCAGCACTTACTCCTGTCACTCCCACCTCCACTCAACCAGGATTCTCAGCCTCCTGAGCTTTCACACCCATCCCCACTAGAGCAGATGTTAAGGCTGAATATACCTCCACCACTGCTGCTAATCCAACCAGGCTCCCCGACCCATTGTGTGGATTTTGCACAGGTCTAGGGCATTTCACTCAGAATTGTGAGAAAGCTCTGGAATTTCTTCACCTTGAAAGGTGCACACATGGACAAGACAGCCATCTGTATATGCCAGACAGTTCCCAGATCCTGAGGATTCCCAGCTATCTAGATATCAAGGGATGCATCAAGTATCTGGAAGCTGAACAAGCCAACAATTCAACTCTGGCTGTCAACACTGCCCATGCCACTCAATAGATTCCTGGAAGAAACATTCCACTGCATCTCACTGCCAGAATCTATTTGATAGCATGCCCTGAGGAACCAGTTGATGCCATTCTAAATATAGAGCCCTCTGCATTCCTATCCACTATCAATGGCCACAACAAGGAAGTTAATGATTTTGTCAAAGTTGCTGACTCTGATTTTCAGCCATACATTGCCCAAGCATGGGCTAGTTTTCAAGCTGACAGAGCAAAAGATGAAAAGTTGGGAAAGCATGTCCATTTTAACAGCATCACCATTCCTCCCCAAAGTGCACTGAAGAAGCCTGACTCCAGAGTTGTGAGTGTTTTGGAGGAGATAGAAACTCTTAAGATACAGCAGTCATGAAGGCCATCAACTCCTGCTTCTGCTTCTCAATCCATACTGGGTCCATCTGCTCCAAAGGCTGGCAAAGCTCTGGAACAAGGTACCTCTCTCCCCAGAGTCTCTCCTGCTAACCCACCTTCTTCCTACACAACCACATCTTTCTTCATACAATACAGGTATACATTCCCACTTGAAGACAAGTCTGCCCTGAAGTGCATTCTAAACTGGGTGCTTGAGACCAACATTTCAGTGCCTGTGAAGGATTTGTTTGCAGTTATACCAGACTTTTGCTGCCAATTTAAGGATGCCACAGCCTCCAAGAGGATTCTGACTACCACCTCCAACACTGTCAATATCAATGAACTTGCTGGTTGCAACCCCAAGACAAGTTGAACAGGAGTATGGAAAACATCACCATAAATCAGATGACAGAACCATCAAAGCCCACCATAGCCTTCCTCTCTGATCCTTGGAAGCCAAGGTAGTAAGTAGAAACATAAAAGACACTGACCTGCATCTTAGATTCCAGATCCAAAGTTGTTGCCATGCCCAAGTGCATCTGGGAGCAGCTTGGTCCCCATCTGTTCTAACCACATCATGAC
>JBBPTO010002238.1:0-11510 GCA_038094155.1 Pulveroboletus cf. aberrans
ATTGTGTGGCATTGCAGGGCTGAAGAGAAGATGTCAGAGTAACATTATAGTTAGTCCGGAGTTGTCCAGAGTTAAGCGAGAGCACTTGGGGATCAACTGAGAAGTTTTCAGGTGTTACCAGGGCTCATAACCTGTGAAAATCCATGGTAAGGGCAGTAGTGCCCAGTACTCAGCCAGATGCCCAGAGAGCAATCACAACTCTTGACTGTCCTATTGTCACAGACACTTCAAATTTCCAAATTTAAAAACTCCGGATTACAGAAATCCTCCACCAGCAAAATCTCCTCAATATTGTCCTTGGGTCTGACCCAACTCCTACCAACTCTGATGCTAACTCCAAAATCACACCTTCTGACATTGATGCATGCACAGAACATGAAGACCTAGCATTCAGCATTATCCTGAATCACATATCTGACAATCTCCTGCTCCAAATGCAGGAACACACCACATCAAAGACAATCTATGTATGATGCCCTCCTTAAACTTCATCTTCATGAGGCCTCAAGCCACATCTTCAAGCCCACTCATGCATCCTCCAGGACCTCTGAACCCTCTGACATCTCTGCTGGCTGCTCCAACATCGCACAGCACAGCCAAGTCACCAAATCTTACTTTGGACAATGCTCCAGAGGAGAAGGAGGAGACATGCCTGGAGATGTCAAAAGCACTTCACTGCAGATCTCTGACAATTTCAAGACCTCCAGAATTTTTGCTAAACACTCCAACACAGCTCAGACCAAGAAGTCTCACTCCAGGCAATGCCCAGGAGGAGAAGGAGAAGCAATACCTGAACCTGCCTGAAGCACTCCTTTTCAGGCCTCCAACATCTCCAACATCTCTGACATATGTCCTACAGGTAACTCCACACCTGTACTTGAATCCTCCAAGGACTTTGCCACTCTGCTGACTGCTTCAACATAGCATGGCATAACTGGTTCACAAAGTCACACTCTGGACATCACTCCAGAAGAGGAGGAGGAGAAACATCTGGAGCTGTTCACAGCACTCCTCTGCAAGCCCACAAGGTTTCTCACTGTCCATCATCTCCTGCATGCTGTAAGGAGCCATCACTCCTTAGGTCTGTATCCAGTCATTCTATGTCTATTTGACTTTCACTAGGTCATTATTGAGTCATCAAGCATCCATATCTATCCATGTCCAATCTGATTCTGGTCCACCCTAGTCATATGTATCCAGTTCCTTGTATCCATTTCCTTTTAATCCAGTCCATCTACCAGATGGATTTCTACTATACCTATAGTGTACCAGATGCTATATGTACCAGACACTCTGTATTGTGATCTGGACACTGGATTCATGTCAGATGCTCCCTTCCTTTTCCTTCTTTATGTTTATTTAGAGTCTTGTGTGTGCCCAAACTATAAAAGTTATGTTTCACACACAGTGCAGAAGAATTAATCAATCATTTACATATCACTCAGTTTGCATCTGAGCCTTTTGTCTTATCAATCCAATCATATCTGAATCTTTTCTCTTCCTCTCATGATCCTAGAAGAATCAATTCATGTGCTCATCAGCTGTGTCTGAAGCATTAGGAGCTCTTCTAGGTCATCTACCAAGGAGTCCTGTAAGCCCTGCAGTTGCATTCCCTTGATCCTCTGCCTGCAATTTCCCTGGGATGAACCTATTGTTCCTTCACTTTCTTTCTTTGTGTTACTGATCTGCTAGTTTCTTATCTGGAGACCTATAGCAGTTTAGGTCAGTCAACCTCTCTTCAACACATGTCCAAATGTGTACTCACATCCTCCAAGGACTCTGCTACCTCCACCAACCACTCCGAGCTAACATAGCATAAACAGCTGGTAAAGGAAGTATGAGGTCTGAAGAGGAGAAAAGGCATTACTATGTATAGTAGACAACTCTGAGAAACTCTGGAGTTAGGAGTTGCAGTTTGCAGAAGAAGACTTGGAGTTGTGGTGGAGCAGGTCCAGAGTCAGTCAGAGGACCTCAGAGGAATTATATATTTGACAGACTCAATAGTCGAACATTGGGATGATCTTGTTGCTCAGTGTAATCAAAACTCAAAGTCAAAAAACTGTCTGAATGCATCATGATTATGAAATAACTGTGATTTGATTAATTATTAATCAAACCTTTTCATCCTTGCACCAATTGAAAGCCATTAGTACCTACCATATTTCATACACAGAGTTCATGTGGCTACAATTAATTGTTGGTGAAGAATATCTCATTTAATTCTAAATACACAAACATCTGTACAGTTTTTTGAGCCACTGTACATGAACTTCATGAAATTGAAGTTATCATCTACATTCAAAATGCATGATCTCAGAGAAGCACAATACATTCTCAGAATTGAGATTTAGAGGGGTCAGAAATTTCAAACCATTGATCTGTCACAATCCCAATATATTCAAGTACTGCTGTGAACTGGCATGTCTAACTTCAACCCCATCTAAATGCCCATGTTATACAGAACCTCCCTGTCAGCCACTGACCTAAGCAACAACACCATTGTTCTGATGTGCATTGTAAATAGAAAGAATGTATGTTATTGGATCCCTCATGTATCTCATGCCCAGAATATGACCAGAACTAGCATTCTCAGTCAGAGCACTCAGCAGATTTAGCACAGCATTCAATGCATGCCACTAGGAGGGAGCCAAAAGGGTATTCTGATACATCCCAGGGATGAAGAACATGGATCTCTAATTCAACAGAGCAGACATAGGGCTTGACATGACTTGACATGAGTACTCCAGTGCTGGATGGTCACAAAACCCAGACAACCCCCAGTTAGTGTCTCATTACATATTCCTTAGCAGTTGAGGTGCTATCTGCTGGTCCAGCAAGCCACAAAGAATAGTGGCACTCTTCACTATAAAGTCAGAGTACATCAGGCTTCACACTGCTGGATAGCATCTCACCTGGCTTCAGAGCTTCTTTAGAGAGCTCAGACACCCACAGAAGGTACCTACCATCCTCCATTGTGACAATCAAGCTGCCATCATCCTATTCCATAATCCTCAATTCTGTGCTCAGATGAAACACCTCCAATGGGAGTACCACTATATTTGAGATGACCTCATAGCAAAGGAAGAGACAATCATTCAATCCATGCCTACAAAAAATATGGTTACTGATATTCTCACCAAGCCTTTGACTAGAGACCAACATTGGAAGTTCATCAGAGCTATGGGACTATAACTATGCTCAAGTGGGAGTGTCAAAATTTCATGACCTCTGACCTTCCTCCACATTTCTCCAATGTTCCTGAACCAACTCTGTTGTGGATGAAATAGCACCAATCTAGAGTTGATGAGTTGGTCTCAGGCATAACTGATGCTTGTAAGACTGGTCAGGTACTGTTCCTTACATACTTGCATATGCCTTTCGACATCTATTACATCTCTTTGACATTGCTGTTTCCTTTGATATGCCATCTCTTTATTTTCTCATTTCACATTGACAGAAAGCTACACAATCCGACTTATATTAGTTAGAGTAAGTCAGAGATCATTTTAGAAATGGGGTTATCAACTTGTTTCAATCAAGTGAGAAAAGTGGCCAAGCTGGGATTTGAACCCAGGACCTTCTGAACATATGCCAGTAGCTCTACCACTGAGCTACCAGGCCATTGTGAATATGGTATGAGGAGCTTGTTTGTAGTGTTTGCTGGATTGCACTCAGTGCTATTTTATAACTCAACTTAAGAGTTGCAGGGTGTATAAGTAACTAGGGGAATATCTGACAAGACCACATAATAGAGATCTCCAGCAGTATCTCAGATTTTTTCCAGCAGAGAAGCAGGATATGTGGACAGACTGGCTTGCAATTGCATAATTCTTTTATAATTCTAACAAGCAGGCTTCAGCAAAGAAATTTCCATTTCAAGGTACTAGATTCTATTAGCCAAGGATGGCTTTTGAGCAGAATGTCTCTAAAGTGCCAGTGACTAAATAATTTGCCAATCTGATGAAGTAAACACTACAAGAGACTGGAGATAATTTATTGAAAGTGTAGGAACACATGGAAGTCCAAGTGAACAAACACCAGCCTGAAGCTCCTGAATATAGAGTTGAAGATAGTGTTTGGCTTTCCTACAGTTGAACTGTACATCAAGAAAGCTCAGTGAGCAATGGCTGGGATCATATGAGATCACCAAGTTGATTAGAAGTAATGCAGTTAAAATGAAGCTTTCCAGGACTATGTGAGTTCATCCAGTTGTTAATATATCTAGAGTTAAACTCTAAAGAACATCTTCCAGGACAAACAACATTCCATTCAGGATCAGTCCAAGTAACAGAAGACCTGAAGTATTGTCAGAATGCAAAACTCCTCTGGGACTTCATCTGATGGAGATTCAAGGGATATCAGTCAACTCTGGGGCAAAAGGACACTAGATGGGCCAGAGGTCTGACAGAGATAAGGTAGAATGACATGCAGAGGTGACAAAGGTGGAATGGGGCAGAGATAAGGAATTATTGGGGTGAGAACTTGGTGCAGGACTTATGTGTTGTACCCTTGCCTACTGTCAGGCCCTTATTTCAAAGATGGGAGGGACAAGTGAATAGGATAAAGAATTGAAGGGAAACTTCATTCGGATCAGATGGAGTTAGAGGAGTGGGAACATCATTAAGTGACTTCAATATTTGAACTGAGAAATACACGAGAGAACTACAGGAGTTATATACTACAAGATCAGATCAGAGTCTAAAATGGAGAATGGAGGGAATCATATGTAAAGGTACAACAATGATCAGAGGTCATAGGGTGCTGAGGGGGCAATGTACATAGGACTAGAGAATGGAATGTAACACAGGGATGACATAGAATAGATCATAGATCTAGGAAATGGAGCAAACATCAAAGGATACAAGATCTGAATCACTCATAATTGGTTTGATGGGGGAAGGGATTCTGATGAAGGAGGTCTGATGAAGGATAGGAAAGAGTCCTTTGGAGGAGACTGGAGATGAGGGTATTGGAGTTGGAGGTGGCATAGGGGAGTTCGGAGGTGTAAGGATAGGTGTTGAAATGGGATATGAGAAGTATCTAATTTACTGAAAAGGAGAAAGCAATGAAGATCACAGCTGAAAGCCCAATCTGCTTTGCCTAATGTACAGGGCACAGCTGTCAGATTTTAACAAGAAGCACCCCAATGCACCTCAGAACTTTCACATGTCCAACATCAAATTTCTATCCCCTGTCATAACATAACAGTTCTCTCTGGATCTGTAGTACCCTTTAATTGCCTGAAATGGAATTCATAGAAGGAGGGTAGTATTACAGTCACCTCCACACCCTTTCAACTCTTCTAACACTTCTGACCACACTTAGAATACTTGATGCACCAGAAGCACTGAAAGCATGAGAATACATCCAGAACTTTGTGTTTTATGTTTAAAACTCTCTATCAATCATGCAAACCGTTTTCATTCAAAAGGAACATCATTTCTTGCCATTCAGACCATTCTAGAACATTTCTATATCTTCCATGCATTACCCATGACCCTGATATTATATTAAGCCCTTACCCCAGTTCATATATGATCACCCATTCTTCCACACCATGCCATTTCCACACCCAATCCTTATGGTATCCTCATGGACATCTAGATTATAGTATAGTATATAAAGAAAAAGAATGCAGCCACCAAAGGGCTGTCCTGTCTGCTTGTGTCAACCTCAGCATCTATAGTATCAACTCATTTTCCCCTTCCTTGACCAGAGAAAGCAGCCTAGAGCCTTCAGTGGTTCTGAGTCATATCAGATGAAGTCTTGATGCAGGAGTCATGTGTCATGCAATTAAACTGTCATGGCCTTCTTGGTTGGAGACACATCGAAGGTAGGTCCAGAGTGTGATGAGACAAAGTTTAAAATCAATATTCAGGCTAATGTAGCTACATACATGATGCAAGCCTTTATATAATTTGAAGGGACTGCAGATTAGTAACAGAGTGACTAAAGTATTTGAGGTCGGATAAGTAGTTGCTGGATCTGTGTTCTGATTGAGATACAAGCCTGAGCTGTGCTGCATAGGCACAGAGGAAAAAGAGAAGCAGTGTGAGTGCTAAGTCAGAAATTATCATAAGAATCTGAGAGAAGATACTGGAGCACTTGAGGAGGGCATTCTGGAGTTGTCACAGGAATGGGACCAGAGGAGTGGGGAGGGCATAGGGGGTTGGAGCAGATTCTGAGGGTCAGAGTTGACTAGTTTGGATTTCATGATATAGCATAATCACATTACACTTATGACTGACCTATTAGTCAGCCATACTTAATGCTCAACCTCTTCCTTTGAGTAACATGAACAGTTTACTGTCACAACAATCTGCCTGTATTAACAGAGTACAAAACCTGGTGTTCAATCCACAGATCTCAACAGGCAGTACTTTTCAGCAGCATTAGTGGTCTTACAAACCAATATTTACTGTGAAATGCAATATATTTCTCAGATGCAACATCTAAGAAGCTTCTCAAGATCTAACAACACACGTACCTAGTTCTGCTTGTCAGAGCTCCAGATCTTCAACCTTCCTCCAGACATCTCTGAAACTTTTAAGCCAACTCCAACCCCAGAGTTGATGAACTGACCATGGACCTACCTGATATTTCTGCTAAACAATTCTTGAAATGAAATGATATGGTGAATGTACTTGGAACTGACTGATGTATTACCCATAAATGCTGTGTCTTCCAGCGCAGACCAAGTAGCTTGGAGACCCTAGCTCCTCCGATCGTCCCACTGCCACTGGGACCATTAATAGCTACCTGTTCCACCTTTTGACATCCTGCTTCAAACGCTGGTGTTACGCAGGGGCCACTTCATGTCCCGGACCATCTACTCAAATGTCCATAACACAAGCACTGATCCATAAATACGGAACCTCTGGTTTCCTTCCAGTCTGATGACAAACCCAGAATTGAACACGCTTCGTTACAGGTGGTTGGTGAGCCGACACCGCTGTTCCAGTATTACATACCACTCGGAGGCTTCCGTATATGTGTGCATTCTCCCGGGCCGTGTTACAGAATAAGCGGACGGCAGCAATAAATTACATCGGATTTTATAAAGAGAAGGTGATGTTACTTGGCGACAGGATTTTATTTTTCCTCGACTCAGGGATTCAACACAACGCACATAAGATGTACTTCCTTTCTAGTTCACTTCTCCCCATGGGCACCGTTTTTGCAGTTGTTGCCGCTGTCCAAGTTAGAGATCGTTCGGGGAATCATTGCCAGAACTACGGAGCACCATTTTGTTGTGCGAATCCCCATCCATCACGAACGTACTCGGGGTCGGAAGTACAAAGCACTGCTATAGTGAGTATCCTTCATAACTTGGGATGTCCCGGCGGACGACATTGCATTCAGTACACCGAAGGCTGCGTTAAAAGATGGAGTAACTTTTCTCAGATCGAATTGGCATGCGGAGACATTCAGCATTCCTACCTCCAATGCTGCACGAAGATGGAATATTATCAGGGGGCGCTCTGCGCACCCTTTCACACGAATGATCCCCCGCCTCCAGATCCGGAGCCTTCAAAAAATTGCTATATATTCGGAGAAGCCATGTGTTGTCCCCCTCCCCCTCAAGTGGAAGCCTGGCATGTAACACACCCCATAGTGAGATTTACCTATCCCCAGTTATTTGGAATATCCGAGCCGACCACAATACATGCAGGTTCATGTGGACTGTTTTAAGAGTCGTCTGAGTAAAGCAGGGAATCCGTATTGCCAAGTAACGAACTCGTCACGACCATCCCTCCTATGCTGTAAAAGAGTGAGTCAGAACCGTGCATGTGACACAGAGCATTGATGCCCTCTCATGAACAGGAGTATGATAACTTGATATCTTGCGTTCCGTTTCACAAGATGCCATGCATCAAGAATTTAACAAATGTCTTATGTGAGCTCATACGGCACTTACGTCAACTTACGAAGCTAATTCGACTCGTCACGCGAGGCCGAGCAGGCCGCGCAGATTAAGACTGACGAGACGGCGAGTTGATCTTGGAGTTCCGTCTCGTGTGCCTTGTGAGTCTTAAAGCGCTTAACAGATCAACAAGAGTGTAGGATCGGCAATGTGATAGGATTCTGAATATACCACATAACCAACCACCACCGTGCTCGTTAGGCTGGGTATCATGTCGTTCATACATGACTCTGCGTTTTGCGGGTTTTTTTTGCTGCATTTACGAGTTTGTTATATTGTGACCGTTAATCCTAAACATTTTTGATGATATGCTATGCACTCTGAAACTCGTAAGACAGGGGAGACGTGGCTCCCAAATGAGCTAGCCGTCTCGTCGGTCTTAATCTGCGCGGCGTGCTCGGCCACGCGTGGCATCATGGGCAGAGTCTGATAAGCGTGAACAACTTAGTGTAAACATAGAGTTAAACAAATTCCGCCTTGGGGAAAGAATAAATCCTCAATAAATATTTTATATCATTTTCAGAAAACTTAGCCAACTCTGTCGGAGAAACTGAGGCCATCAAAAGAGGCAGAATAACTTGTCCCTACTTATTCCAAATAATAATTAACCTTGTGTTATGCTAGCATATTGGATAATGTATTCTCAAAAGGATTTTGGCTCTGTTATGGTGCAAAATTAGAACTTGTTAATGAATACTTCGGATCAATGCATTGAAGCTCAAATTTTAACTTGGTCATATCATCCAAGTTCAAGCAAGAGGGAAAAATATATGCCAAATAAGTTTACAAAATAATATTGGTGATGATATTTATTAGCATTTTCTGCCTCTGTTATTCCATATGTATGAGTGGAACACTCAGGGGGCTAGTCAGGGGGCCAGTTAGAGGGGCATCAGAGGGAAATAAATTGGTCAACAATCTGATGTATTCCCCACCAAGCAATATCCAATAGTGTGACTGTGAGAAGGGTACTCACTACTTCCTTCCACATGTCTGACTATGGAGTGTATGAGATATGTGAAAAGGAAGAAAAAGAAAAAGATCTACCTTTTTTCATGTGGAATGGAAACTGTTGGCCTTGCATTTTGGCACCCATTCTTTAGAAGCTATGGTGGAAAGGCAGTGCTGTCAATGCCACTAGCATGGATCACAGAGGGAGAGTCTATGCAACTCATGATGATAACCATCATGGAGGTGGAGACAAGGTTAGGTGGGTGCCATTTAGAGGCTTAATGAGGTCATTAGCTAATTGTAAAAGCAGACAAAAGGAGATGAAGCATGTTGCCATGATGTCAAACTTTGTTGTATTCAAGGGGGCTTTGTAAATCATTCAACATTGGTTTATGCCATGATCCAATGTGTCAGCAATGAGTGTTGTACTATGTCTGACATTCAAGCATAAACAAGGAAGCCTGTTTCATCTGTCTCATCTTATCTATTTCTTTGCCATTGTTCATTGCGTCTGCACCATCTGTGGGAAGGGGGAGAGGAAAATCAGTAAGGCAGAGAAATGAAATCATAAATGCAATGATTCTGGTCAGTTTGCTTTGCAGCATTCTGATGCAAAGTCTATCGAGCTGAGAACATTCACAATGTAGTTTACATGCAACTTAATCACCATGTAGCCAGGCATTTGTGAAGTGATGGGTAAGCTTTCAGTGAAGGACTCACTGAAAGTAAGTGTATGGTTTTATGCAGTTTCACATAGACAGATGGAGTGTAATGATATGGCAGGGCACATCTATTGAAGAGATCACATGAAATATCATCAAAATGACATTACAAGATGAAATGCTGCCTGATGAGCACACTATGTCTACAGGAGTAGCTGCCAACATACCAGATTCTATAGCACTGAGTCCCACTCCCTCAATGTTAGTCTCAACTACACTGCTGTGCTTGAGCAAAACTTTTGAAGTTCTTGCTCTCATTGATCATGAGCTGCATGAATGGATGAAGAGAATCTCTCCTATTGTGAATGGCTTAGATGCACAAGGAGTCCAAGAGGTAGTATTGAGGAGCTTAGAGAATGAGCTGGCTTGGTTGGTGAAAAATATGGAGAAGACTGCACCTACACACCACAGAAGATGAGGTGAGTGAAACAACTCAGAACCACTAAAGGCTCTAGGTCGCTCAATATACAATGAGAGAGGAAAGAGAAGAATGAGTCGATGACTTTGATGCTGAGGAAACACCAAGAGGACAAGACTGTCCCTTGGTGGATTTTATTCATGCCTTTATACTACATGTGTGTTTGTATCTATGGTGTGCTAATCTAAGATGTCCATAATGTCTGTGCATGTATCTGATGTATTATAGATCATATGGAAGCTTGCTACAGCCTTGTAGATGCCTGATGTGCAAGGGTGTGGAAGAATGAAAGATCATATATGAATAGGTTTAAGGGTGTGGTGAAGGGTATGGGTAATGGGTAATACATAGAATGCTCTAGGGCAGTCTAGAATGTATATGATGTCATACCTTATGCATGGGTGGGGTTGTGGGGTCATGCATGAAGTTTGTGTGTCATAGAGTCTACCTTTGCATCTAGGGTTTCTAGGGTAATTGTAATGCATGGGAGTGATGTTGGATGTTCATATACCATAGATTGAATGATTGTAACAGTGAGTAGGTTGCTCTGCAGTGAATTGGTCACAAACATGGACCATGTTCATATGGCAGTGAAAAGTGTCAATGTGACTCTTGAGGCTTGGAGTCCAGAGGTCCCAGATGTGAAAGGACAGTCAGCCAAGATAGTTCATAAAGGTGAAATATCTACAAGATTAACTGCCCTCAGCCATTTATCAGAGAATAGAACATAAATCTCACCAAGGTTTTGTTGAGATTCTGTAAATCAAACACTAGGTCCTGTGCTCTGTTAATATAGGCAGACCATAGTGCTTATACATTATTCATGTTACTAAAGACATAGGTTGAATATTAAGCTTGGCTGTCACATCAGTCAAACTTAATTAAAGTGTAATTTTAATTACACTTCAGGATTGACTACTTGATGATCTAGATGCAGTCATTATGACTCAGCTATGATGTCATTGGTCTGGAGCTTTCTTAACTCCATACCTGCTGTGTTTGATCCATCTAGATCCACCGGGCAAATTTAGAAGCTTCCAGACTTTTCTGTCATGAAAAGATTTCATTTCATCTTCACATGCAGCCTTCCATGCTTCCTGTTGTTCCAGTGGTAGCTTGGCAATGTATTTGTAGTGCATTGGTACTTTCCAGTCAGCAGATCCTGTTCCTGCTGCTGCCAATAGTTCATTTAGCCAACCTTGTAACATGACTTGCCCATCTTGTTTGAAGTTTGACAATTGTTTGGCTGAATGTTAAGTGTTACGATTTATCCCGCACCACATTTTTTCCTTGACACTTATCGCTTACCTACACATGGGTATAAGTCCCAACTTGGACATTCTTTTCTTTTCATTGCTGACTATGATACCTTGACTCACCGTCCGTCCTGATCGCATTTCACATGATTCTATCTCACTTGATCGGTCAGCAATTCCTTCCATAGTATTCTTTCACATTCTATGCTTGCCCTGAAGTCCTTTACATATATAAACCC
>JBBPTO010002239.1:0-11510 GCA_038094155.1 Pulveroboletus cf. aberrans
GTCTTTCATTCATAGTATAGCTGCTAGTCAGCATTTGATGCATTACCCTTATCCAGTTGCATTGGCAGCCCAGTGAAGTGTCCTTCCCCACCATCATAGTATTACTTCTTATATGCCACCATTTTTCACACTGGAAACTGCAAGAAATCTTAATAATGTTGCATTATCATCACCCCCCCTCTTGCACTTTGTGTCAGCATGATTCCACCAGCCTATGCTACTGCATTTGAGACAAGCAATATTGCCTGTCAAAATGATAATTCTGGCAAGTACTTTGTTGTCAACTTCTGCAAGGATACCTGGTCCAATACCTTGGAGGTCAAGGTCATACTCAGACATAGTAGTGTTGTACATTCCAAGATGGAACATGGTGAAGAAGCTGTCTGAGTTTGGATGGTGTTGGACAAGCTGGTGAGTCAAAGGCAGGCTAATCAGCTTGTTTTTTATGTGGGAAAGTCACAGGAGGTGGGCCAGTTGATGGATTGTTTACAGAAGCCAGAAGACGAGATTGCATAAGAGTTTGAAGTAGAAGAACAAACATGGATGAGTTGAGATCAACATTGAATGTCACAGGTATCAGTTGCTATACTGCCTATGCTTTTCAAGCCAGATGTAAAAATAAAGCCTTGTTTGCCATGTTGAATGACTTGGGATTGGGTAGATAGACAGCATTAGGGTTCTGCATGGATATACCCATGGGTAACTGGACCTACACCCATATCCACTATGGATATGTCTGTGGATTGAGAAATAAGTACCCAAGAGTGTACCCACAGTGGGTATACCCCATGGGTATAGTAAATGATGGTAATTCATAATGTAAAGAATCATATGCTGATATATGTATATTTCATTCTATCTACTAATCCATCTTACCATGACATTTCATTGCATTATTATCATGATCTGTACTCCTTCAGGACTCCATTCAATGGAGATCTGAGGGATAACAGTCAACACTGGGGCAAAAGGACACTATAAGGACCAAAGGTCCAATGGAGATGAGGCAGAGCAACATGTGGAGGTGATGAATGCATAGCAGGATAGAGATAAGGTGTTGCTAAGATGAGAACTTGGTGCAGGATGTATGTGTCATGCCCTTGCTTACTGTCAGGGTCCTTATTTGGGAGATGGGAGGAACATGGTAAGGAGGATATAGAAGAGAGGGGAACTTCATCAGGATCAGATGGAGTTAGAGAAGTGGGACTTGATATAACAATATTCAAACTGAGGAATACATGAGGGGATTACAGGAGTTATATACTATGAGGTCAGATCAGAGTCCAGAACAGAGAATTGAGGAGACCATATGTAAAGGTACAGTAATGGTTGGGGATCATAGGGTGCCAAGGGGTGATGTACAGTGGCTCAAAAAGTGTCCCAATGTTGGTGCATTTTGAAGAGATTGGTTGATTACCAGTGAAAAAAAAAACAAGGCCAAACACTTGCAGCAGCAAAGGTAGTACTTGCTCAGGGCTTCCTAACCCCATTTAAATCATGTGATTCAGTTGTCATGCCACTATGTTACAGCCATTTTAAAATGACATGTGATTGGGACACTTATTTGAGCATCATTCCAATTTTATACTTTTGGTACTTAGTGTGTCTTCCTTTGGCTTTAATCACTGCCTCTAGCCTTCTTTGCATACTGTCTATCAATATTTGACCTTCTCAGCCTCAATTGGGCCCCACTCCATTGCAATCCTCTCCCAAGGTTCCCATACTCCCCTAGCTTGTCTTAAATAATTGTTAAGCTTTCGTTTCAGAATTTGCCAGACATGTTCAATAGGGCTAATGTCGGGAGATTGTGGTGGCCAATCCAGAAGCTTGATTCCATGAGATTCAAGCCATTTCTGAGCTCTTTTGAAGGAGTGTTTGAGGTCATCATTCTATTGAAAGATAATGTCTTCCTTAGAAATATCAGAGTTTTCATACTATGAAGCAGATTACCCTTCGAAATGGAGACATACTGCTTGGCATTCATCTTGCCCTCTACCCCTGCCAAGATGCAAATACCATTCAAGCCCATACATTGCAAGACCATCAAGGAATCTCCTCCAAACTGTACCATCCTCTATATCTTTCTGTCCTGTAAAGGCTTATCTGTCATTTTTTATATATACTTTCTTCCATCTGATCTGATCCTGTTAAGCTTGGTTTTATCTGATCAAATAACCCTATTCTAGTCCTCTACAGTCCAGTTTTGATACTTAAGAGCAAAGGCTAGCCTCTGTTTTCTATATTTGACAGATAGAAAAGGCTTTTCCTTCTTGACCACAGCCTTCAAGGAAGCAGACTTGAGGACATTGTAAACAGTTTGGGATGAGATAGTAGAGGAGAGGGCAGAATTGCTGAGATGGGTTGCTTGAACAGCATTTTCCACTTTCCCAGTGGTAATACTAGAAGTAATCCTTCTCTTATCAGTGGAGAAAACCATGGAAGAACACCCTAGCTAGATGTTTTCCTTCTCTAGAAGGTATTATTTGATGACTCTGGTCAAAGTAGACTTCCACAACCCAGTTTGAAAGGAGATCTGATGAATAGAAATACTAGATTCAGCAAGGAAGAGAATATTAGCTTTAATAGAGGTAGGAATGGAGTTCATGATGATATTGATTAACTGAGTGGGAAGAGTATTACTTATACACCATAGAATTACATCATTTACATAATCATTCAGGGTCAAGGCATAGCATCCATCAGAAGCTGTCATATTCTTATGTTATTTACCAGATAATGAATTACAGCATGATACTCAAATAAGTGTCCCAAAGACATGTCATTTTAAAATGGCTGTAACACAGTGACATGACAACCGAATCACATGATCCAAGTGAGGTTAGGATTCCCAGACCAAGCACTACCTTTGCTGCTGCAAGTGTTTGGCCTTGTTCAATTTTCTTCACTGGCAATTAACCCATCTCTTCAAAATACTCCAATATTGGAACACTTTTTTGAGCCACTGTACATAGGACAAGGGAATGTAGAATGTAAAATAAGATCTGGTTCAATCACAATAGGTCTGATGGAGAAAAGGGTTCCAGTATTGGAGATCCAATGAGAGATAGTGTTAAGACTGGATCTCCTCTGCTCAAACTCTGGTTGGAGATCGGAGGTCAAAGGGGATCGAATGGCCAGAGATGGCTGGAGGTTCGGAGGATCACATCCAGAGGGGTGAAGGCTCGACGCATGACTTGTGTGTCATGTCTCTGCACTGTCATGGCCTTCTTGGTCGGAGATGCATCAGAGGGAACCGGAGAAGATAGGAGGAGTGGTCTAAGGTGATATTCAGGCTAGAGTATCTACATACATGGTTCAGAGTATATATATGTCAGAGGGCTGCAGATTAGTAATGGAGGGCTATGTAGATAAGTAAGACAGAGGTTGGAGAGTCATATGCCGGAGCTGTGCTCTGGGCCAGGGACGAGCCAGAGCTGTGCTACACAGTGTCGGAGGAAACAGAGGGGCGAGACTAAACTATATATGGAACAAGAAACATACGTAAGGAAATCTATGAGTGGTCTGGAGGAACGGAGTTACATATTGACAGATGGTGTGCCAGAGGTATGAGCGGAGTTGTGTTCCAGAGGTCAGAGTTGGGTTGGATGGACAGGATATGACAGATAGGAGGAAGTCCTTCAGAGAAGACCAGAGATGAGAATGTCAGAGTCAGAGATAACATGGGGGGTATTGGAGGAAGTTCAGAGGTATGGGGATCAGGGTTGGGACAGAATATGACAATTATCACAGTCACATTGGTGGCCATCAAAGCCACCCTATCCTTGTGGTTCCTGTTCCATTTCCACCATGGTTGCACTGGGGTTGCAGCTGTGACTCATATGTATATCATGATGCCATCATTGCAGGTATTCATTCTGTCATTGCAGTCACACTAATGGCCATCATGTCATGTCATTATGGTTGTCAATTGGTAGCTGTCATGTTGCCATCATGATCATGTTGATGTCATAGTTGCAAGACTTGCATCACAGCATTGTCATGCTGGTGGCTGTCATGCTGTTGTCATTACCATCACAGTGGTGTTGTCATTGAGAATGAGTCCATGATGTTAACAAGTGATATGGCAGGGTGAGGTGAGAGCCAGTGCAGGTTGTGACACTTGGCAGCTTGTTTCCATGACTCTCTGTGAATATCCACCATAGATACAGTTATGGGTATGGGTATGCAGAGGTCATGCCAATATCCATACACACCAGTACCCATACTCCAAACTCATAGTGTATACCCATACAAAACCCTAGACAGCATGGCCTGCCCTTCTGTAGGCTAATTATCATCATTCTGTAGGTGCTAAAAAAAGAAACTTACCAGTACATGACACAAATCAAGGATTATGGTCAGTATAAGAGACTGTCATTGTCTGTGCTCCTTCAGGCTCCATTCAGCATAGATACAAGGTCTTGTAAAACTTCTAGGAGCTCTGAACCAGAACTCCTAAGCTAATGAAAAGGGTGTGAGTGTAGTTCTCAACCTAGATAATTGCAAAGAGAGAAAGAAAAAGGGTGAGGGCATCTGGTAGGGCAAAGGTATCGACTAGAAGTTGGCAGTACTTGACAGGACTTGACAGGAGTTCAAGGGAATTAAAGGAAATCAAACTCAAAGACTTAGAATGAATGGTAGATGGTGGTAATTCACTGTGGAACTAAGTTCTAAGTACAGACTTTTGAGTCTGGGCATTTCTGAGACTGTAAATTAGAAAAGGAATGAATGTAGAAGTAAATTAATGGAACATCCTAATTATAAAACACAACTCTAACTAACAGATGACTCATTCAAAGCATGGGAACAAAGATCCAGTCCTCTGGAGATCAGAGTTCCAACTCAAGAAGACAGGTTGTAACTATTGAGTTTCAGAGGAACAGCTGAGGACTTCAGAGGAGCTCAGAGGAAGTAGGAATGTCACTGTAGGAACCTTTGGTCTTCTACAGCATAACAGTCAACTCCAAGGTGAAAGGTTGGAGAATGGACTGAAGGCCCAATGCAGGTGGGGCAGAGCAATGGATAAAGGCATAGGGAAGTAGAGATAAGGGGTTGTGGGGTCAGGAATTTGAAATAGAACTTATGTGTCATGCCCTTGCTCACTGTCTGTGTCTTCATTTCAAAGATCAGAGGAACATAATAAAGAGGAGTTATAGAAGAAGGAAAACTATGTTGGGATTGAATGGAGTTTGGGGGAGTAAGACTTGATGCAACAATATTCAAGCTAAAGAATACATGAAGGAATTATAGTACTTATACACTCTGAGGTCAGATCAAAGTCCACAATGGAGAATGCAGGAGACCATACAGTGGCTCAAAAAAGTGTTTTGATGTTAGTGCATTTTGAAATAATTGCTTAATTGCTGGAGACAGAAAACAAACAAGGCCAAATCCCTGCAGGATGAAAGATAGTACTTACTCTGGGCATTCTAACACCGCTTGGATCATGTAATTTTATTGTCATGCCACTGAAACATAGCTGTTTTAAAATGACATGTCATTGAGACACTTATTCAAGCATCATGTTGACATTCATTATTTAGTGAAATAAGAATTTGACTGGTTCTGATGAATGCTATGCATAGATCTTGGGTAATTATGTAAATTACATAATTCTGAGATATATAAATGGAATGTATCCCACTCAGCTAATTCAACATCATTATGAAACCCATTTCTGCCTTTATAAAAGCCAATATGCTCTCTCTCTGAATCTGACCTTTCTATCTGTCATATTTCCTTCCAAAGTGGTCTGGGAAAGTCCACTGTGGGCAGAGTCATTCAGAAATGCCTCCTAGAAAAAGAAAACACCAAAATAGGACATCCTTTCAAGCTTTCTTTCACTGATAGCAGAAGAATTATTTTTAGAATTACTACTGGGAAGGCTGCAAATGCTGTTCAAGCTATCCATTTTATCAATTCTGCCCTTTCTTCTCCTATCTGTTCTCAAACTGTTTGCAATGTGCTCAAGTCTGCTTCCCTAAAGGCTGTAGTCAAGATGAAAAAGCCTTTTGTATCTATCAAACATAGAAAACAGAGGCTAGCCTTTGCTTTGAAGTATCAAAACTGAACTGTGGAGGACTGGACTAGAGTTATTTGGTCAGATGAGACCAAGATTAGTAGGATTGGGTCCGATGGAAAAAAGTATGTGTGGAAAGTGGCAGGGGAGCCTTTGCAGGACAGAAAGATTCAAGGGACAGTAAAGTTTGAAGGAGATTTTTTAATGGTTTGAAAATGTATGGGGTGGAATGGTGTTGGAATTCTGGTGGAGGTGGATGGTAAGATGAATGCTGAGCAGTATGTCTCCATTTTAGAGGATAATCTGCTTCCAAGAATGGAAAACTCTGAAATTCCTGGGCAGAACATTATCTTTCAGCAGGATAACAACTCAAACACTCCTCCAAAAGAGCTCAGGATTGGCTTGACTCTTATGGAATCAAGTTTCTGGACTTGCCAGCAGTCTCCAGATCTTAGCCCTATTGAGCATCTCTGGCAAATCTTGAAAAAAAGCTCAAAAGCCATTGAAGAACATCAAGAGGAGTGTGGGAACTTTGGAAGAGAATTTCAGTGGAGTGGGGAAAGACTGAGATTAAGGAATGTCAAAGGTTGATATAAAGCATGCCTAGGAGGTTAGAGGCAGTGATTACAGCCAAAGGTGGACACACTAAATACTAAAAGTCTAGAATTGAAATGATGCTCAAATAAGTGTCCCAATGACATGTCATTTTAAAATAGCTATATCTTTGTGGCATGACAACCAAATCACATGATTCAAGCAGGATTGAAATTCCCAGAGTAAGTACTATCTTCCATCTTGCAAGAATCCAGCCTTGTTTGTTTTTCATCTCCAGCAATTAATCAATCTTTCCAACATGCACTGATGTTGAAACACTTTTTGGAGCCACTGTATATAAAGGTACAGTAATGGTTGGAGATCATAGGGTGCTGAAGGGTGATGTACATAGGACTAGGGAATGCAGAGGACATAAAAGGATATAAAATCCAGACCAATCATGATAGGTCTGACAGAAAGAATGGTTTCTGTCAAAGTGTGACTTCAGTACAACTCTAGTACAACTCCAAGGGTGCTCTGCCCTCTTTTCATGCATCCTCTACTCTATTCACTTTGAAGTTTCATTTACTCATTTTGGGCTTTTGACTTGATATATCATATCATTTCTTAACACATCATATAACTTCTGAAAGTTGTATGGCTTGTTCCCTTTTATCTAAACTATCCCTTTCTCATATTGAGCTATCCCAAATGTACTTTGCTTACCCTCACTTAACTCCGGACTGGGGTTTTCCAGAGTTAGAACACATACATATCGTTTTACTATTTAATCTCTGTTTTCTTCAACTCACCTCAGTTGTGATTGCTGCCAAAATCTATAGTGTGGGCAGAGATACCCGGTACTACTTGCTATCAGTACAACTATAGGTAAGTGGATGGAAAGAATCTCACCTTAGCCAGATGCCCAAGAGAGCAATCACAACTGAGGTGAGTTGAAGAAGACAAAGAGATTGAATTGTGAAATGATGTGTGCATGTTCTAACTCCAGAAAACTCTGGTCCAGAGTTGAGTGAGGGTAAGTGAAGTCCTTTTGAAATAGCTCAAGATGAGAAAGGAATGGTTCAGACAAAAAGAAACAAGTCATGCAACTTTCAGAAGTTGTACAATGTGTTAAAAAATGGTTTCATGTATCAAGGCATTTACCCAAAACAGATAAATGCAACTTCAGAGTGAATAGAGCAGAGGATGTATGAAAAGAGGGCAGAGCATCCTTGAAGTTATACCAGAGTTGTACCAGAGTTACACTTTGACACTCCCAGTCATGTGCATACAGAATCCCATGGCTCGAATGAACTTCCAGTGTTTCTCTCGAGTGAGTGGCTTGACAAAATATGAGGGGTAGAGATACCCAGACTACAGACATAAGTAAAGCAGAGTAGAGAAAAGTATCTAAAAGACTCACCTCAGCTGTTGCACAGTAGTGTGACAGAACAGCTAAGGAAGCAAGGACAGAACTGAGTGCCTAAATAAGAACGGAGATGTGAGCACTGAACTTCAATGTAACTCTGATGTAATGTCCAGAATTGAATATATTAGGTCCGAAGGAAGAAATAGGATCTTACTAAGATAAATGATCAACTCCAAGATGCTCTGGAGTGGAGTTGAGGGACTTGGTGTTCATCAACCTTAGAGTTGTGGAGCACAACCTTGGATGAGATTGGAGATCAGAGAAGTTACATTTTGACATGGCTTTGTGAGGATGCCCATGACCATATCTCTGGTGGGGATGTATTGAACTACCACTTCTCCTTTTTCAACTAGGTCATTCTGAACAAAGTGATATTTCTGTTGGATGTGTTTGATTTGAGTGTGTGACTGTGGATCTTGCAAAAGAATGATGGCAGCTTGGTTGTTGCAGTGGAGAGTTATAGGTTGGAGTTGTGAATATCCAATCTCCTCAAAAAAGCTACAGAGCCAGGCAAGCTGTTGTCCAGTATTACTGAGTCCAATGTACTCTAACTCTGTAGTAAACAATGCAACAATGCTTTGCTATCTGCCTGACCAGAAAATAGCCCCCCAATTGCTAATGAAGAGATATCCAGAGACAGAATAAGAGTTATCTGGGTCTTGTGACCAGCATGTGTCAGAGTACCCATAGAAGTCTAAGTCCATGGAGACTTCATTTCCATTATAGTGGAGTTCCATGTTCAGTGTCCCCTGGATGTATCAGAGCACATTTTTCACTGCCTTTCAATGACATTTCTTTCATGCCACACTGAAATAACTAAATGTCCCCACTGCATCTGCTAGGTCTGGATGAGTTCCAAGCATAAGATATATTAGGAAGCCTATGAGGGTCAGGTATGAAGCTGTCTTCCATCCAATGGTCATCTTCATGATAACAGTGTTGTTCTTTGGGTTGTTAATGGAGACAGAGAGATTATGGGCCATTGGAGTTGAGACAGGTTTGAAATCTGCCATGCCAGAGTGTTGTAGAACTATTTGAATGTACTGGGATTGGGATAAGGCAATAGTTCAGAGTTTGCAGTTTTATTTGATCTCCAGTTCTAAAATGAAATTTCCTTCTCTGAGGTTGTGCATTTTGAATGCAGAGAAGAGTGTCTGTTTTACACAATTCATAAAGACTTGAGTGCTGGCTGCTAAAAGAAGATCATTGATGTATACAAATAGAAAACACACCTGTTCATCCTTTTGAAGGACATATAGGCATGTTTCAGCATTCATACAAGTGAATCCAAAGTCTCCAAGCTCTTTGTTCAATGTTTTGTTCCACATTCATCCAGCTTGTTTTAGTCCATATATAGACCTCTGGAGTCTCCAGCAGTACACTGGTTGAATCAGAACTCCTTCTGGAGGTAGGAGGTAAAGTTCCTCATTCAATTCTCTATTCAGATATGCAGTGGATACATTCATTTGGTCCAACTCCAAATCATGTTTTGCAGTGAGGGAGATGATGGTCCATATGGAGTTTAGGTTTGCTACCGGAGTGAATACTTCCTGGTAGTCAATCCATTCTTTTTGAGTCAAGCCATACATGACAATTCTGGCTTTGAAGTGGTCAACCTTTCCATTTTCATCATATTTTATATTTGAAGGTGATAGGTTTTACTCCAGTTTCAATTGGCACTGTCTCATATACATGGTTTGAATTTAAGCTTAGGAGTTCTTCCTCTACGGCAGATCTCCATGAATTGGCATCCAGGTGTGCATATGCCTCCTTAATACAGTTTGGGAGATCTTCTATGGTTGGTGCATGGGCTGCTCCAGTGAAAATCCAGTTGTGGATTTCCTTTTCCATGCTATAGAAGATATCTGGAATCTCCAGAGTGTTGTTAGAGGAGTCATCCTCTGTCTCAGGCTCTGATAAGACATTCTTCACTTCAGCTACTTCTGCATTGTTCTCTGTTCATGCCATTGTTTGTTTTTGTTGTATTTCCTCTTCTAGTATTCATAGCTAGTTATGATTTTCATTAGCTGGTTGGCATACACAATTATTTCTATGAACTTCAGTGATAATTTTCATGAGTAGAGATGTCAGAGTTGAATGCTATGTGTTACGATTTATCCCGGACTACGCTTTTCCTTGACTTAATGCTTACATACACATGGGTATAAGTCCCAACTTGGACGTTTATTTCTTTTCGTCACTGACTATGATACCTTGACTCACCGTCCGTTCCCATCGCACTTCACATGCTCTTATCTCACTTGCTCTGTCAGTGATTCCTTCCACCATATTTCTTCACGTTCTATGCCTGCCCTAAGTTTCTTTATGTATATAAACCCACTTCATCACACCTATGCTTCTCAGTCTAGTCTTACTGTCATCTACCTTGTCCTCTTGTCCTTGCTGGAATACATCGGTGTTCCCACTCTGCAATACAGGCCCAAGGGTAGCCTCTAATACCTTCTTACTCTTCGTCAACAACCCTTAATCGGGAAGTCTCCCTTGTCAACCTCCCCATGAGGTCCCCTTGTTGTGACTGCTCACACAGGAGCTACCACCATTAACTCAGAAGTCCTTGTCATCTGTCCTCAATCGTAGGCAGACTCCTTGTCCATCGCTCACTTGAGAGCACCTTGGCCACCGATAGCTCGGTAGCAACCTGTTACGATTTATCCCGAACTACACTTTTCCTTTGACTTAACGCTTACATATGCATGGGTATAAGTCCCAACTCGGACGTTCTTTTCTTTTCATCGCTGACTACGATACCTTGACTCATCGTCCGTTCCCATCGCACTTCACGTGCTCTTTATCACTTGCTCAGTCAGCGATTCCTTCCACCATATTCCTTCGTATTCCATGCCTACCCTGAACTACCATACATATATAAACCCACGTCATCGCACCCATGTTCCCCATTCTAGTCTTACCGATTTCTACCTTGTCCTCTTTGTACCACCTCGGGAATACATTGTCCCCTCTCCGTGATACAGGCCTCCTGGTAGCCTTAAATACCTTTGTGCTAGTCACCTTGTCACGACCGCTGACGCGGGAGTTACCACCGTTAACTCGGTAGTCCTTGTCGTCTGTCCTCAATCGTAGGCAGACTCCCCACCACCGTTAACTCGGAAGTACCTTGACCACCGTTAGCTCGGTAGCAACCTCCGTCGCCGAACCTCGTTAGTAGGAAGGCTCCCTCGTAGACGTCTTGCAATCGTCAAGCTCCATCGCTACTCCATCCACGGTTTCAAGACCGTAGTCTTAAACGGTTCTACACCCGCCCATCCCCAGGTCGGCCGTAACAAAAGACTAGAATCATTCCTCGTACCGGCTACTTTCACGTAAGCCACCATTCATCCCTACTGCCCCTCGTCAAATCCCCTCCATGGGGATTCCTTTCGTACCCCTCGTAACCCACCGCCTCAAGCGGAGGACTCCTCTGACGCTTCTGACCAAGAAGCACCCACCCCTGTCGCGCAATCTAGCGCTCCTTCGAGACCTTCCCCGGTCGCCCCCACTGTTCCCACC
>JBBPTO010002240.1:0-11487 GCA_038094155.1 Pulveroboletus cf. aberrans
TAGCGAAGCCTACCTCGGATCGATGACCGAACGGCTAACCGACCCCCGTCTCACGACCGCTGTATACTCCCACCTCGACCTCCTATCTCCTCTGAACTCCCTCTACCGGAGCTTTCTCCAGTCAAGGCGACTGTCCCTCATAGCTGAGGACCTCCTCCTCCCAGGAATCACCGACCAAATCGCTTCCCACATCGGACGACGCCTTGGGAAGATCCAAGAGGAGTTGAAAGGATCCCTGTTGATGACGATGCACCAACTAGAGATGGGAGAACTCCTAACCGACGTCGACCGATACCTAAAGGACCTAGCTGAGTCCAGGGTACCCCGCACCCCATCCGCGTCTTCTGAGCCGCTGACCCCCGCGGAACTTGCCGCGGTAGAACGAACAGAAGCATACTGGACTGGAAACGATGGAAACACCCCCCTTCCTCGATCTCACCCCCATTTCCCAGAAGCCTGCTACGTTTGCAACCGTCTCGGACACCAGCGCATCTTCTGCCAGGACTATGAATGTCCAATCTGCCACAACTTCACCCCCGGACATACTCAGATGCGCTGTCCTTTTCGTCAGCGGCAGCCAACCCCAGCCTCGTCGAGCTCGTCGCCGTCATCGCACAGTTCCAGAGGCTCTCCATCTAGATGCCGCGGAACCGGCCGTCCCCCCGCTACCAGACCCTCTCGACCCCGACGAAACACGTTTGGACGACCCATTCCTATCCCTCCGCCTCGACGATCTGCTTCCCCTCGCCATATGCCATCCGATGGAGACGAGGAGTATACTGCAGAAGGGATGGCCAACATGACAGGCTCCCCTGGAGGTGGGCGTTACCTTGATTTTTAGTCCTTCGTCGCAGTCTCAGATGTACTAAGGGGGTAATGTTACGATCAGCCCCTTTTTCTTGTTGCTTACCTATGCATGGGTGTCAGTCCCAATCTGGACGTTCTTTTCTTTTCACCGCTGACTACGATACCTTTACTCATCGCCCGACTTCCATCGCATTCTATGCGATTCCACTTGCTTTGTCAGCGGTTCAATCCAGTCTATATAAACTCGTCTCTCTGTACTCGTAGCACCAAGCTAGACCTCCCTTTCGTGTACCTCAATACACCGGGTCTTTGCTCCACCCTCTGTCCTAGTTCCTGATCGGGAACTCCTTGCTCTTTGAGACCTCGTAGCGCTCTTGAGGCTACGCTGTTCTAAGGGGAACCTTGTTCACCTCGAGACTATCGATCTCTGAGGTAGACCTCTCTTCGACGATCGATCGTTGAGACCGAACGAGTCAGAACGACCCGTTCTTCTAGAACCCTTGTATCTTGTCCTCGTAGAATGTCTTGCCACGTTCTCCTTTGTCCTCGTAAGACCCGCCTCAAAGGGCTACGTCTATTCCTACCCGGGGTAGTCGTAACAATATAAGCATTCAAACAAGCCACCAGTGACATAAATTCAATGAGGTTTGATTGAGATAAGATTAAAATATCAATCAACAGACCAATATTTACATTACAGAGGGGCGGACATTGCCGTCCTGGACGGCCACATGGCACGGGTGTGTGCGCGTTTACATCAGCATTCAAATGAGCCACCAATGACAGAAATCTATTGAGATTTGACTGAGATAAAGTCAAAATATTAATCACAAAAGTGATGTTTTCATCACACAGAAGCGGGCATGGTCGTCCTAGATGGCCACATGGCACGGTCATGTGCGCGCTTACATCAGTATTCCAACGAGCCACTAATGACAGAAATCCATTGAGATTTGATTGAAATAAAGTCAAAATACCAATTACAACAGTGATATTTTCATCACACAGAAGCAGGCATGGCCGTCCTGAATGGCTACATGGCACGGGTATGTGCATGCTTACATAAGTATTGAAACAAGCCACTAGTGACATAAATCCAATAAGGTTTGATTGAGATAAGATCAAAATATTAATCAAAAGACCAGTATTTACATTACAAAGGGGCAGACATTGCTGTCCTGGAAGGCCACAAGGCATGGGCATCTGTGCACTTACATAAGCATTCAAATGCGCCACTAATGCAGAAATCCAATGAGGTTTGATTGAGATAAGATCAAAATACTAATCAAAAGACCAATTTTTACTACACTTTTGTACGCTTTTTGATACACTTTGACTACACTGATTGACTACACCTTTTTACTACCCTGTTGCTATACTTTGGTTTTTGATACACTTTGACTACACTTTGGCTATGCTCTTTGACTATACTTATTGACTTCACTTTTTTATTACACTTTTGCTATGTACGCTTTTTGGTACACTTTGACTACACTGTTGAACTACACTTTTCACTCTACTTTTGGTACACTTTATCTACACTTTTTTTTATTACACATTTGGTACACTTTAACTACACTTTTTTGCCACACTTTTGCTATGCTCCTTGGTACTCCTTGGCTACACTTTTTTACTACACTTTTGGGTTGTACAATTCTTGGCACACTTTGACTACACTTTTTGCTACACTTTTTTGCTGCACTTTTGTATGCTTGATGGTACACTTTGACTGCACTTGTTTACTAAACTTTTGATACACTTTGACTACACTTTTTACTACCTTGTTGGCTACACTTTTGTAGGCTTTTTGGTACTCTTTGACTACACTTTTTGATACACTTTGACTACCCTTTTTGGTAGACTTTTTTTGGTAGACTTTTATACGCTTTTTGGTACACATTGACTACACTTTTTACTACACTTTTGCTACACTTTTGCACGCTTTTTGCTACACTTTTTACTACACTTTTGTACACTTTTTGCTACACTTCAACTACAGTTTATTACTGCACTTTTGTATGCTTTTTTTTACTACACTTTTACTACACTTTTGGTACATTTTGACTACATTTTTTTACTACACTTTTGTATACTTTTGGCTACACTTTGACTACACTTTTTTTAGTGTGCTTTCACTACAAATTTGTAAGCTTTTTGCTACACATTGACTACACTTTTTACTACACTTTTGTAAGCTTTTTGATACAATATGACTTCTTTTTACTACACATTGTTAAACTTTGCTACACTTTCGTAGCCATTTTGATACGCTGTGGATATATATTTGCTATGCACTGACTACACCATTTGACTATACTCTTGACTATATTTTTTGACTACACTTTTATCATACTTTTAACCACACTTTTGCTACACTTTTGTATGTTTTGTTAGTATGCTTTGACTATATTTTTCAACTACACTTTGTTACACTTTTGTAAAAATTTTGACACACTCTGACTAGACATCTTTACTACATCTTTAACCACTCTTTTGCTAAAATTTCACTACACTTTTTGACTACATTTTAGTTATGTTTGTTACACTATTTGACTATACTGTTGACTATATTTTTTGACTACACCTTATCTATGCTTTTTAACTACATTTTTTTAATATACTTTTGTACTCTTTTTATAATACCCTTTAATTACACTTTTCGCCATGCTTTTGCTATACTTTGACTGCCTTTTATGATTTTCTTCCTGCACTT
Organism: Pulveroboletus cf. aberrans; assembly: GCA_038094155.1. NCBI lineage: Eukaryota > Fungi > Basidiomycota > Agaricomycetes > Boletales > Boletaceae > Pulveroboletus > Pulveroboletus cf. aberrans. The sequence goes on from JBBPTO010002240.1 coordinate 3,521, forward strand.
TTTTTACTACACTTTTGCCACACTTTTCTATCCTTTGTGATATACATTAATCACACTTTTTGACTATATTTTGTACTGCATTTTCACTGCAATGTTGTACACTTTTTGGTATACTTTTTTACATACTTCTGACTATGTTTTATAACTACCTGCTTTTTTGCTACACTTTTACTATAATTTTGTATAAGCACTGGCAAAACTATTACCACTACTTAATACTACACTGAGCAACAAAATCACCCTAATGTTGAACATATTTTGATTGTTGAATGAATATCTGGTGATCTGTTGATCCTAGACTATTAACCTTATATACCATTAGAAAGCTCTAATCAAGGTCCATCCATATATATATATATATATATATATTAGGTAATTTCTGATATATCAGGAGATATGATCAAATTAATCACAGATATTCATTGGGACAGTTTTATTGCTGACTGCTAAAGATATAAAAATTAAATATTCTAGTGGGATATTACATATGCACTAGATCATGTGATCCATATAAACTCCAACATGACCCAAACAAATATAAATACCACTTCTTTCTTCACATCCACCACCATGAAATCCCTCTCTATTGATCAAATCAATCAAATCATTGCTTTCTTGAGAATGGGTCAATTCACTCATCAAATCTCTGTTTCTACTGGCTTTAGCAAGTCTACCATACAGAGAATAGCTAAAAAATCATTGTTCAAACCTACCAAAGTCCTCTGAAGGTCATCCATTCATAATTTCTCCTACTGATATGTGACATGCTATTCATCTTATTGGAACTGAAAAGGCTGAAAATGCTGTTCTGGTGACCAAAACTCTTTAGGAAATCAAGAACCATCCTATCTCCCCCAGACCATCCATCATCACCTTAGGAAAGCAGAAATGAAGGCTGTGGTGAAGAATAAATGTCCTCTTCTCTCTAAGCATCATAGGCAAGCAAGATTAGACTTTGCTTTGAGCCATCAGCACTGGACTACTGAGGACTGAAAGCAAGTTATATGATTAGATGAGACCAAAATCAATCAAATTGGATCAGATGGCAAGAGATGGGCATGGAAAAAGACAGGAGAGGGATTGAGTGATAGGTTGGTGCAAAAGATAGTAAAGTTTGGAGGGGGATTATTGATGATATGGGGTTGAATGACTTGGAAAGGAGTTGGAATGGTTTGCAGGATTGATGGTAAGATGGATGCTGAACTTTATGTACAGATTTTGAAGGATGAGTTTCAACAAACTCTCCAATATTATGGGTTTTTCCCAGATGATATTATCTTTCAACAAGATAATGACCCCAAACATACTAGCAGGAGAGCCAAGGAGTAGTTTGCTGACCATGAATATGAGGTTATGGTATGGGCAGCTCAGTCTCCACACCTCAACCCTATAGAACATCCATGGTTCCTTCTCAAAAGAAGGCTAGCTGAGTATTCAGAACCACCTGCAGGGATGATAGAGTTTTGGGAGAGAGTGCAAGCAGAATGGGATAAGATGGGAGTGAAGCACTGTCAATCATTGATTGAGAGTATGCCCTGGAGGATTCAGGTGGTCATCAAAGCCAAAGGAGGATATACTACATACTAGTTTCTGATATCCTTGACATCAGCAACAAAACCATCTCAATGAGTACCTGTGACTAATTTGATCATATCTCCTGATATATTCAGAATTACCTAATGAATATATATATATATATATTTGAGTCCTGAGATCATTCCATTTTATAATCCTCAGAATCTCATTGATGATGGGAGTATTTCCATTAAATCTGACTTGCCAATGTATGGCAACATCATAGAGCATAATATTCAACTGCTGGGTTGAAAAACAGATGAGTAGCTAAAACATCCATGTCAAATGCATAGGTTTAGGATAATAGATGATTTATTTCCACTAGAGCAATGAACATAACCACTAGTACCCCATATTTTCTTTTCACCATGCAAGCAATGGCAGGGCAAGGTCCAGTAGCCTAAACCTGCACATTTAACCTGTATATTTTAGCCACTTGTCTGTTTCACCTGGTGAATCTGAGCTGATTGCCTGTTCACAAGCACACTCAGCCTAATCCCATTTTAGGACAGTTTCATCATAACTCATGTTAGTCACTTAGTCTCAGCAACCTAACCTGACCTGACCTCAAAAGAATTAAGCAGCCCTATTCTGTATTTATAACAACTTACAGAACTTATGTGACTTGTCACACATGGCTAAGTACAACAAGCAAAATAAAACTGGCAAGACAGTGTGTTTCACAGCCTTGTCTTATATCCAATGTCAAGCAGAAGTTCTACAGCTGGAGAGTGAGCTGCATGGGCTGCATGCAGCAGTATGTTTTCTTACATATCTCACTGGTCTGCCAATCTGATCTCCACATAGCTTTGTCACATCCTTACCTTGATCTCAATCAGGCTCATGTCATTCAAACAAATCAAATCCAAAATTGGCAAAGTGTGGTCAGCAGCTATTGAGAAAGGCACTCTCAAATTTCATGAGGCTGTATGAGAACAAGCTATGCAGTGCTACCTCACTTCCATCAGTGATTTGTTGGATGAGAACTTCAAGCTTATAAACACTGAGGTATCTGAAGAAGGCTGAATTGACATCCATGCCTACAGTTTCTAGAGACCAAAATGAGGACAGTGAGTATGAGGATTTATTTGCATTTCATTCATACTATCCCACTGCTCACCATGCTGACTAGACTCAGTGTTGTCACTCTTTTTTGACTTCCATGTATGCATACTTGCTGTATGTAGAATTCTATTACATTTTCATCTTACTAAGCACAAGTCTGAATATCACTTCAGGCATTTGTGATCCCAAAGACTGATAAGACACATGAGACAAGCCTTGGTGATGGAATTACTGTCTTACTGGTCCTGCTTTGCTTGTTATACTTAGCCATTTGTGACAAGTCACATAAGTTCTGTAAGTCATTATAAGTATAGAATAATATCACATGAGACATTTGTAAAATTCATGATAAATCAAACAAGGAGAAACATGATTCAAGTAGAGTTGAGCATTCAGAATAATACAGAGGCTTCTAAAAGTATTACCAGCATGTTTGGAGGATTGAAAAAACCGCAGAAATAGTGTTTGCATGTTACAGAACAAAGATTTTAATTTTATACTTAGAAATCATTGATAAAGAGGAAGAAGAAAAGGACACATTGACTTGTAAAACTTCCATCATAATTCAGAAGTATTTCCAATGGTTTTACAGAGTTAAAAAGCAATGAAAATGATGTTTTCAGAACAAGAAACAAAGATTATCATGAATCATGGGTGTAAGGAAGACACACATTCTTGAAAAAATCCTTTCATGATCTAAGACTTTTTTCAATGCTATTTGAACTCTGGAAAGCTTAGAAACAATGTGTGAGTGATCCTTATGAGCCATCCTAGACTCATCTAGATACACCTTTAACCCCTAAATTAGAGTTTATTCACCAGCCTTCTCATCAATCAATGTCTGATACTGATATCATAGCACAGTAGTCTGACAGCACACAGACTGTGCCCTGCATCAGGTGAGGGATTAGAGTATGGCAGCATGGGGGTCCTGGATGGGGCACATGATGTCAGTCATGGTCACTGTGAGCTATTTGAACAGTGTGCATGCTCTGGGTCTGGATTAGGTGTTCAGGATAGCTAGGTTAATTTAATGACTTGATGAATACAAGTGAGTAAAACCTGTAGTGTGAACTGCCATCCTGGACAGTGCCCACATGCATGTTATCCTTTGTTGTTATCTGTGTAAGTACTTACCCAGTGAAAACATTGTCCTGGACAGCACCCATGTGTGTGGTATGCCTCTATTGTTGTCTGTGTAAGCACTCACCAAGCAGGAATGCTGTCCTGGATGGTCCCCACACTGCATGGTCTGTTGGCAGTCATAAGAGCATAGATCCAGTGCGAGTGCTGCCCAGGACATCACCCATATGTGTGTTATGCCTCTGTTGTCATTTGTATAAGCACCTACCCAGCAGGAACACCATCCTGGATGGCACCTGCATTGCATGGTCTGTTGGCAGTTGTAAGAGCATACATCCAGTGCAAGCACCATCCAGGATGTCACTCACATGTGTGTTATGCCTCTGTTGTTATTTGTGTAAGCACTCACCCAGTGGGAATGTCATCCTGGATGATGCCTGCATTGCATGGTCTGTTGGCAGTTGTAAGAGCATGCACCTAGTATGAGTGCCATCCAGAACGTCACCCACATGCATGTTATGCCTCTGTTGTTATCTGTGTGAGCACTCACCCAGCAGGAATGCCATCCTGGATGGTGCCCACATTACATGGTCTGTTGGCAGTCATAAGAGCATGCACCCAGTGTGAGTGCCATCCTGAACAGTGCTCACATTGGTGTTATGATTCCATTGGTATCTGTGAGCATGAACCCAGAGGAACGAACATCCTGGATGGTACCCTAGTTTATACAGGCTAGTAGCAGTGCCATATCACACCCAGTGAAAATGCCATTCAGGACAGTGCCTGCATTTGTAGGCCTGTTGGTATCAGGTCAGAGTTCCAACATGCCTCACTGGACATGCTTGGTGATAAACCCAAGTGATCTGGATGAGAGTGCAGCTCTGATGCTCACCTTGATTGATCCTTCACTCAGTGATCCACTTGTCAGGCTTGCCAATTTCCCAACTGACTCCAATCCCACTTCTGACAATGACTGTGAATGGCTGTGCTGTGCTAGGTATTCCTTGGCTTCTTTGGCATCAAATAACTCAGAAGGCAGTCACTCATTTTCAGTATCCAATTTGTATCTGGGGTGAGTGAGAATGAATATCAAAGTGTGAACATGATTCAAGTGAGTGTAAATAACAAGGAAAAGAAGGGATGAGACATGTGTTGTCAAAACCTGATATGATCTCCTTGATCTCCTTGATGCCCAGCGTGAGCTTGCCATATGGATCTGATTTGCATCTGGGGTGAGTAAGAATGAATATCAAAGCTTGAACATGAGTCTGAGTGAGTGTAAATAACAAAGAAAAGAAGGAATGATGCATGCATCATCAAAATCCAATATGGTGTCCTCAATATCTGATTTGCATCTGGGTGAGTGAGAATGAATATCAAAGCATGAATGTGAGGCTGAGTGAGTGTAAATAACAAGGAAAAGAGGGAATGATGCACGCATTGTCGAAATCCAATATGGCATCCTCAATATCTGATTTGTGTCTGAGGTGAGTGAGAATGAATATCAAAGCATGAATATGAGTTCAAGTGAGTGTAAATAACAAGGAAAAGAAGGAGTGACACACATGTTGTTGAAATCCAATATGACATCCTTGATCCCCTCAGTGCCCAGCATGAGCATGCCATATGGCAACTTGCCTGATCCATTGATGCTCTTGAGTTCACCCACCATTTCTGATTTTTCTCTGTATCATGTTAGAACAACAGTGACAGATCAATAATGAATGGACACATGCCACAGCAATGCAAGTATTGTGACATTTCCAGTGAAGAAAATCCAACTCTACTTACATTCCTGGGACATAATACATCAAGGCAGTGGTGACAGTGAATGGTAATCAATGATCTTGCTTGTAATTTGTGTTATTGAAGGGGTGTTGCTGATTTGAACAAACTCAAAATTCATGCACAAGAAAATGATTAATTTCATTATTCTTGGAACCAGCTGTAAGCTATCATGCAGGTGCTTGTGCATCCAGGATGGCATTCATACTTACCAACAGAGCATGTGCTATCCAGGGCAGCAGTTTCTACTAGTACTGGATCCATGCTCACATATCTGACAAACAGGCTTACAAACACAGGTACCATTCTGGATGGTGTTTGCAAATGAATGCATGCTCATACAACTACCAACACAACCACACAATGTAGTGCCATCCAGGATGGCATTGCTACTAATACCAGGTGCATGCTCACATAACTAACAACAGGCCTACAAACGCAGGTGTCACACTGGATGGTGTTTGCAATGGGTGCATGCTTATCATGGGCATCAGTTTTACCCTACTTCCACAAGTCTGGTGATGAATTCATGAGAGGATTGGCTGAACTTTGCAAATATTTCGTGCATGACTCAACAGGTGTCCCTCCTCCAGAAGTCACTCATGTAATATTTGTCAACATTTTGAAATGAATGTATGACAGTATTTCAGAGGGGCTTCATCATATCACTGATAGGGCCATCTGGGATGGATGAAAACAGTACTTGGAGTTATACAATAAAGGGGAAGTGAAAGGAATCACCATTTTGGTGCTGGACACCAAAAAGATCAAAGGGGGCATTTCTGCCAAACACACTACAGAGTCACATGGAGGGTGCCAGCCACCCAGTGCCATGTCTGTCAGGAAAATTCGCACAGAAAATCTCTGACTCCAGTATCATAGTACATATGTATTGTATCACCTTTGAAGGCATGACACACAGCTGGTCATACTGTGACCTCTAATTCAACCCTCAGTGCCCACACAAGGGCTAATCTAGTAATAAAGTGTAGTACTTGGGGCAACAATTATTGCTGCTCTTGACAGGATGGCATGAAAACACCTAACTAATAGGAACAACAAATCAACATCTCAACTCTGCCTCAACACTGAACTGAGTTTGCAGGACAGCTTGCTGTAAGATGGGCTGCAACCATTCCGCATTTTTAATCTAAGTTCATTTCATAACCCAAACTCCAATTCAGAATGGTGCAGTGGCTCGAGTCATCAGAATCCACAGCTGGTGGATTCGGTGTGGCAAATCTGATCATGCCAGATTTTCTGGTGACTCTATTTCATGAATCACTCTATGTTGAGGTTTGCACATTCCTAGTGTTTTGTTGCTGGCAATGAGCCATCACTCCAATGAGTATGCGCTGCTGCCAAAGCTATTTCATGAATACACTGAGTCATAGGAACCTGGGCTGTCCCTATATTAGGTCATTGATTCTAGAATCACAGAATTCTGTCAATGGTGCTTGATATCTCAGGCTGGTAACAAGACTTTGCTTCTTATCTGGTTCATCATGTGCTGATGTCCCTCTATAGCAATCAAGTTGAAGTCAATGTGGACTTTGTTGAAATACCACAGAAATAACCTTGTCAATAACTTTGTCCTTCTGTACTCCCGTTTTACCCATGCAAATCAAGAATTTTGAATATTCAATCCTGCAGGTATTGTCACCTATGTCAGGTGTGGCCCCTCTCATTACCAGCCTGGCATGCATCTGCTTCAAGATTACATTTTGCAGATCCTCAATCTGTTTGATGATGGGTTGGGTTTGTGAGTCCAACAATCCTCATTTCTGATTGCCTCTGACCACCACACACACACTGTCACCACACACTTAGCATTACATCAGCACTCTGCCTATTCATCACACAGCATTCCAAATAGAACTTTTCATTGTATAGCACATGATTTCTGGGTTTACTGCAAGTGAGCGGTACACTGGCATGCACTTCTAGAGATGATGTGTCAGACCCACTTTCATCACTTTTATGAATCATGGCCCTCAGGCCAATGTAAGTATGTGAGTAATACTTGCCACTATTGTGAAACACAACCTCAAGTGGAATGATCCCAGCACACATTTATGGATCTTGCTGTCTTGGTGTGCAAGAATGGTGGGATGATAATACTTGGCACCATTGTGAAACATGGCCTTGAGTGAAATAATCCCAGCATACATTTGTGGATCTTGCTGTCTTGATGTGCAAGGGTGGTGTGATAATGAATGGTGCACATGGATGGCAGTGTGATCAAATTTGATATGGTGGCCACTGTGATCTGAAGTTTGCATCTAGGTGAGGTTGGTGCTTGTGCATATGATTGTTGCCTATGATTTGGGCACATCTGATAATTGATTGCATGTTATGAATTGAATGTGGACGTTCCATTGATATTGTGGTCTGCCATGTCATCCTCATCATGGCCAGGGGATTCAACAGATGGTGGGATTGGCATGCCTGATGGCAGC
>JBBPTO010002241.1:0-11486 GCA_038094155.1 Pulveroboletus cf. aberrans
TACATCTAGCTTTCCTTTTTACTTATGTTTGTAGTCTGGGTATCTCTACCCCTCCATAGGTAAATATACAGTTGTTCCACTACCACTGTGCAACTGAGTCTGGGTATCTCTACCCCTCCATAGTCCACAGATTCTGACACTTGACCAAGGTGCATGTTCTGATGTAGATAGTGAACAGACATGTTCAGCCAAAGATTGGAGTACATAAGAGTGATGTGAACAATTTGTTCTCTTGAACCATGCTGAATCACAGGCATTGTCTATCTAAAGTCCCTACTGAAGAGAACAGTGATGCCTTCAAATGGCTGATCTCTGTTGAGGAGATTACAAAGAGATCTATCTGCAGTCTCAATGATATGTCTATGCTAAGAGGCAGTTTCATCCCAGATGATGAGAGAGGTCTGCTGAAGAAGTTGGTTGTTATGACTGACCTGAAGGAGGGCAGGCATAGAACCTCTAGGGCTTTGGACTTGATCATGGATGAGAGTGGCAGAGCTTAATGATTGCAAGGTGTGGCAGCAGAGGTACTATCAAGTGAACAGTGGACAAGGAGTCTGCCTACTATTGAGGACAGACAATGAGGACTTCCCACTTAAGGGTGGTAGATGAGGAGGCCTCTAGATAAGGCTGATGATGAGGACTTCCCACTTAAGAGTGGTTTACAGCAGTGATGAGCAAGAAGGTATTGAGGCTACCCTTAGGCCTGTATTGAGGAGTGGGAACACCAATGTATTCTAGCGATGGTGAAAGTACAAGTAAGAAAGAGGTAAGACTAGACTAAGGTTTACATGTGCATTGACATGGGTTTATATATGTAAGGTGGTTCAGGGTAGGCATAGAAGGTAAAGGAATATGATGGAAGGAATCACTGATGAAGCAAGTGGAGTGGAATCGCATGGAATGCAATGGAAGTGGATGATAAGTCAGGGTATCATAGTCAGCGATGAAAAGAAATAAATGTCCAAGTTGGAACTTATATCCATGCATATGTAAGCAGTAAGTAAAAGGAAAAGCATAGTCTGAGGTAAATTGTAACATTGATGGTGAGGATTATCCTTCTTAATGTTGTAAGTGGACTGTTCATGGTTGTCATATCTATGAAACTCTAGTCCTCTGAGCACCAACTCTGCTCATACCTCCAGTGTTAACACACCAATTATGCATCTCCACATCTCTACACCTCTGTAGATATCTCATGTGACTTCTTTGCTCCTTATTTAGTTAGGTCTCACACTCTGTACCTTTTTCCATCCTGGTGCAGCACAGCTCTGGTGAACTGCACAACTGGTGCACAGCTCCAGTTCATAGTTTTCCAACCCTAGTTTCATTACTCATCTATTATGACTTTATTACAAATATAATGCACTCCATACTATATATACTGTACCTTCTCTGCTGTATATATCCCAGTCATAATATTTAATTGAGCACTTGATATTTCCTTCCTTTGATCAGCTTGATGCTTGGCTCTCCACTAAACTCCAATGGATATCTCCACTCTTCTCCAAGTCTAGACAACTCAACTCTGAACCTCTGAACCTCCAACAAATATGGGATCACCCACTAGGACTTGGAATGAGGGTGCACCACATAAGATAAAGCCAAGGTCCCACAATGCAACTCTGGAGGTCCGGAGTTATCAGGAGTTCATCAGCACAACTCTGACAATGGAAAGGAATAGAAATCTTGAATCTGAAATGGGCAGTACTTCCTTCAGAAAGCAAAAGGGAGGACAGAATAGTAGAGGCCACACAGAGAACAATCTTTCCTCTAGCACAAGCAGCAGAAGCAATGATCTTGAAGAGATAAGTCTTGCCACAACTACCATCACTGTGAAGGAAAAACATCATGCCTTGAGCATGAATGACACTGAATGACTGCATGATAGAGAGCACTCTGCTGAGAATTGAGAGTAGCCAGACTTGTGTGAACAAAATCTTAAATTCACAAGATGTTATAGTTTCTCTGTTCATAGATCATCTGATTGCCATTTTGAAGACCCCAGGTTCCCTGTGGCAGAGGCATGTTTGAATAGCTTTGACTCTCATTGGACAGTGTTGGTCATATAAAAGGAATACTAAACTTGGATGGATATTTTGATTTGACTCTCATTGGACAGTGTTGACTATTGAATATGTCCATCTGTGTGTGGCATTTGTGTAACCATCATAAAGGCTGGAATACTAATAATTATAGATTTAATGGACTGGTAAAAATTTCAACCATTGTCTGCTGGAGCACTGGCTATTCATAATGGCCATGTTGAGACGGACATAAATGTACTGTTGACTATCCACAGTCCATGTTCTCACCATTTGACCATCTTTTATGGTCATTCTGTCTGTTAATTATTAGTATGCCTGCATTGAGATGGCTGTCTTGAATGCCCAATCTGTCTGTAAGGTAATTATCAGTTAATTATATACTATTTATGCCTGCATTAACATGCCTGTCTTGGATGGCCAACCTGTCTGTTAATTATGAATTCCTATTTCTGACTGCATTGACATGACCATCTTGAATGGCCAACTTGTTTGTAATTATTTGTAAAAATTTAATATAATTGTGGTATCAGTGGCTTGTATGAATGCTTATGCAATTAAATACATGCCAGTGTTTAATGGCCATCCAGGATGGCCATATCAACATCTATAAAATTGAAATTAAAACCTTCAGTTTCTTTCAGCATTTTCATCATATGAGTCAAATCTTAATGGAATTGTAAGATTGGTAGATTGTATAAATGATTATGTAAATGAACATATTCAATTTCTTCCAGCATTTTGATCATATTTCAACAAATCTTAAGTAATTGTGAGATTAGAGGCCTGTAGGAATGCTTATATAAATGTGCACATGTCAGTGTATAATATCTATTTAGGGTGGCCATATCCACACTCAAAAATTAAAACATTAAAATTCTTCCAGTATTTTGACCTTATCTCAGTTCAATTTTAGTAGAGTGGGGTCATCAGTGACTCTTATAAATTCTTGTATATAAATGTGCACATACCAATGAACAATGGCCATGCAGAATAGCCACATTTATATGAATAAAAGTTAAAACATCATATTTCTCTCAGTATTTGATCATATCTTGCTGTTATTTTAAACTCCTATATATAATTCTGCATAATTCAAGTTGGTGTATGCCTCAAATATCTCTTCCTTATCAGAAATTGTGTGGTGTGGAGAGGCAAGGATGCCTCTGGAGATAGGAGTTGAACTTTATAATAGTCTCAGAGTTGTGGCAAAGCAGATCTCAGATAAGTTGAAGGACCTTAGAGCAGTTGGATTTTGATGTCTCTCAGGGCAAGTGGTGTTTAGTTATATTGTAATGCAAACATAATATTTAAACAGGGACTTTTCACTATATGAAGAACCCTAGCTTCTAAATTTGAATAATTTGAGATTACATGTTAGATTTAAATGCTCTCTAGAATGCAGAAAAAGAGCACATAACCATTGATACCAGAAACATTGAGGGAGAGACAAAGTTCTATAGCTTATATAGAAGTTTCTTAGTAGTAAGCATGATGTTCTTCAGATGTTATGAAATGTACATGTACTTACATTTAAATTGCTAAGGCAGTGATTTTAAAGGCCCCAGAGGATGTGGTGGAAGCACACATCCAATCATTATTTTCACATCATAAAAGATGATGTAGCATCCCATAGTTTTGGGCCTTGTGTAGGACAGCATGCACCAGCTGGAAAGATATATCATTTATAGCAAAGCTTCTCTTTTGACCAGTGTCTCAATGAAATTTCCACCAGACACCAGTCAACAAGCTTAGGGTTGAACAAATATAATAAGGTAGGTACTGTATTGACATTCTGCCAGTCTTTGATATTGTGTTTGACCATTACACCCCATTTCTGGAAATATCACTAGTTACTACCCCTGCCCCTTTATAATCATACAACTGTACTTTCATCTCTTTGCCCCATTTTCTATTCTCCACATGTCTGATGACATCATTGTTGTTCATCTAGCTTTGTAAGGTATGCCAGTAGACTCATAAAAATGATACATTGGGAGTGTTGATATTATTCAAGTGTTATCTTCTATTGCTTGTGTACATATCCCTTTAATGGATGCTTATAAGACATGTTTGACCTGTGACAGAATGAGTGGCACAACAGCAGCGCAACTATTATACTATTCTCAGAAGACAGTTGCTTCAGAAAGATTCTGAATACCACCAGCAACTCTCTACCATTTGACTGAAGCTTGTTTCATGCTAATAGATCATATTCCTGAGGTAAAGCATTTCATGAGAAAGCATTATCTCTGTGGTAAAACATATCATGCTTGCAGTACTCTCAGCATTGCTGAGACTGCACTTGTATACATATTAACATGCCAGTATACATATGTTGGATATAATCGATCATGCTAAAGATGTCACCATGTCTGGAAATATTATTTGAGACTAGGACTTCTGGTATTGTGTGTTTACAGATTACAGATGAATGATGAGATGTCACACAGGTATTATATAGTCAGTCTATGCCTAAAGTAAAGCAATAATCTCTTTATCTCATCCTTTGAGGCAGAGAATGATTTTATCAGTTAAGAGAATGATTGTTATGACTATCTTGGGTAGAGGATAGGCATAGCCCCTAAAGAGAGTCTAGGATACTAAGAATGAAGGAGAGCAGGGCAAGCTGCTCTATGAGGATGAGGTATGGAGGTTCTGGAAGGACAAGACCTTCTGCTTGCTCTGTCTCAACAATTGAATGTTGAAGAGAACTAGACTACCCAAAGATCTAATGTCTTTGGGTGACAAGGAGTCTTCTGGAATAGCATAGCCTCAAGAGTGCTATGAAGTCTTCAAAGAGCAAAGGTTCCTGGGTGAAGGGCTAAGACAAGAAGTGAAGCAAAGACCCAGTATATTGAGATATGCAAAGGGAAGGTCTAGCTTAGGAAATATGAGTACAAGGTGATGAGGTTTATATAGGTATAGAGAGTTCAGGGCAGGTAAGAATAGAGTTACTGATGAAGAAAGTGGAATTGCATGGAGTGCAATGGAAGCAGATGATGAGTCAAGGTATTGGAGTCAGTCCTGAGCCAGTCATGTTTGCCATTCCTTTCACAGTATATTCTTTGTCATTATCAGATAGGAGATAATGAGGGGAAGCAGATCATTTAGGTGAAGGGACTGGAATGGGTTGGCCAAAGGTACCATGTCTGGTGTGAGTGGAATGAGTGCCAGGAATACAACTGATGCTATGACATCTAGATGGTGAGCCCCTTGAGTGGTGTGATGATGGCAGTGAGCTTGATGAGGAAGGGGTCGGTTGATGCTGGCAAAAAGGGCAGCACATCTGGGTGTGTTCAGAGGTGAAATTGTGGCAGATGGGGCACTCATAGTCTGGGAAAAAGATATGTTGATGTCCCAGGCAGTGGCAGAAGTGGCAGGTCTTGTGATAGCAGGGGTGAAACAAGGGAAGGGAGGTAGCATCCTCATTTCCAGTCCAGTAGGCCTTGGCACACTCAACAGCAGTGCGTTCTGCAGGTTTAATGGTTCAGATGATGTGGAAGGGGCATGAGGATGTTGAGACTCAGCCAAGTCCTGGAGGTAATAATCAACATCAGCCAAGAACTCTTCTATCTTCAACTGATGCATCATCATAAAAAGAAGTCCCACCAGTTCATTCTGGATGTCTCTGAGACATTGGCTGATATGAAAGGCAGCCCAGTCAGTGATACCTGGAGTGAGAAGGTCTTTCACCATAAGAGAGAGATGCTAGATCTGAAGAAAGCTTTGATAGAGCATATACAGTGGGGAGATGATGTTGAGGTATGTGGAGATCATGGAGGAGAGACAGAAGTTGACTAATCTCTTGATCATCAGTCTGAGGTAGTCATCACTGGGGAGTTCTTGGTGGAGGTTGTGTGCAAAAGACAGAATGGTGACAGAAGTCACTGGTTGGAGAAAAATGGCTGTGACTGCTGGTAAAATGAAGATGGAAATGGGGGTGATCACAGTATTTCCAAACTGGGAATGGTGCCAGGTGGGTACATCAGTGCTGGAGATGATTTGAGCAGATTTCCCATCAGAAAACCACATAGTGATCCAGCCAGGGGTGGCTACAGTGGAAGAGGGTTTTAAGGTACTGAGAAGAATGAATGAGAAAGAGGAAATGATATCCATGAGGGTGAAAGAGATGCTGATGAGAGAAAAGGACATGACTTTGTTTATTTTGAAGACAGTTTGTATTCTGAGTGATGGTTTTCTCTGAAAGAGTGTGAGAAGGAAAGCAAGGGGATGACATTTTTTATAACTATCTAAGTTGGCCTTGGAATGTTTTAAGTTCTGTTCTGAGATCCAGGAGTCTTCTTTGGCTGAGTATCCCTTTCAATGAATCAGGAATATTCATGAAGACAGGGAACTGGTATTTCAAAATCTTTTCTATTTCATACTCTTTCTCACTCTCTACAAGTTCTGGTGGAGCTCTTGGGAAGTTCTTGCCATGGATGGTGTTTTCTCTATATGGGGAAAGAATGGAAGCATGGAACATGGAATGAATCTTCCATGCCTGTGGAAGATGAAGTTGATATGTGATTGAGGCTAGTACCTTCATAATCATGAAGGGTTCTTTCCTCTTGGATGTGAACTTTGGGTTTACAACAGACCAGCAGAGGTTCTTGGCTTCAAGCCAAACATTATCTCCCTTGAAGAATGGAATAAATAATCATTTATTTTGTGATTCTATGACTTGATGTGTGAGTTCGTGGGCTGTGAGGGCTTTGTCTCTCATTGCAGACAGGGATTTTAGGTGGAGGTCTATGGCAGGGAGGTTAGAATCAGGGAGGACAGTAGGCAGGGCATGGAATTTGTAGCCCATCATGAGGAAAAATGGCAATTTGCCAGTGACAGAGTGGGGGTGATGATTGTGTGTGAATTCACCATGGGTAATCTGGTCTGACCAGGATCCAGAGTTTGCACTGTAAGGAGCCATTGCTCCTTAGGTCCACATCTGGTTGTTCTACATCTATTTGACTTTCACTAGGGTTGTCATTGAGTCATCAAGCATCTGTGTCTATCTGTGTCCATCTGATTCTGGTCTGCCCTAGTTGTACATATCTGTTTCCTTGTATCCATTTCCTTTCAATCCAGTCCATCTATCAGATAGTTTTCTACTATACTTATAGTGTACTGGACACTGGATCCATGTTGAATGCTCCTTCTTTTCCCTTCTTTATGTTCATTTAGAGTCTCAGGTGTGTCCAGACTATAAAAGTTGTGTTTCACATACAGTGCACAATTATTCAATCAATCATCTATCACTCACTTGGAGTCTGAGTCTTCTATCCTCATCAATCCAGTTGTATCTGGATCTCTTCTCTTCTCTTTCTCTCTTGATCCTAGAAGAATCAAGTCCTGTGCTCATCAGCCATGTCTGAAGCATTAGGAGCTCTTCTAGATCAACTACAAAGGAGTCCTGTAAGCCCTGCAGTTGCATTCCCTTGATTCTCTACCTGCAATTCCCCTGGGATGAAACTATTGTTCCTTCACAGTCCAGATTGGTCAACCTCTCTTCATCTGGAGCCCACCACAAGGGGCATTCAAACGAGCTTCAAGGGAGCTCCAGGCCCATCTGACCCTCAGAATTTTTTTCTTGACCTAGCAACTGATTAGTGACAGCTTTAATACATCTGACATTTACAACCATCAACTGCCATCAATCTGACCACTTGACTCCGGTTCGACTGCAGCAGACATCATTCCTGCCATCCGGTACTTTTCCCTTTGCATTTCAGGCTCTTTGTGCCTTTATTTTACATACTTTTCTGTTATCTACCATTGATTGACCTTTGATCATCCATTTCAACTACCATTTTCTACTTCATTGCCTCACTTATGATCTATCCACTTTCATCTGATCTGGTCCAGTATTCTTGAGCCAGATCTGGCTTCATTATGTTTAACCCCTTTTGTCATGGATTGCCCATGCGCAGTACACCAACTGCACCTTCATTTGATGGATTACCTGTCACACTGTTATGTTTCCTTGAAGACATTGATGATTTTTGCACACAGAAAGGTCTCAGTGACCAACAAAGGATTGAGTGCATGCTATACTACATGCCCCTCAATGAGGCAGAGCTCTGAGAAACTCTCCCTGAGGCAGATAGTGCTACACTGGATTGGTCTGTGTTTACACCAGCCCTTGTGCTGCTTTATCCTGGTTGTGAATCCGGTAGTCATTATTTCAAGGATGACTTGCTGACCTTTGTAGATGCATCACAATTGAAACCACTCTGAGGTCTTGATGACCTCAGAGCATATCACTGTCAATTTCTAAAGATGTCATCACCACTAATCTCACTTCACAGGATATCTCAGGCAGACTGTGAATGCCTCTTCAAGAGAGGGCTACCACTCAAGGTTGGTGACCCAGTCTGTGACCAGTTGGCCATTATCTGATCTGACATCCACCTGGATGGTTTGTATCCAGTAGTGGACATGTTGGCTGCTACTATGTTTATACTTTCTTTTCATGCACCTCATTCTGAGCCTGTTGCACCTGAGCCTGTTGTGGCTCATTCATTACTCATTTCTACTCCATCATTGCAGGCACTCAGACCTGCATCCATCTCATCCATCATTCTGGATCGTGTAGGTTCAGACTGCATTCATATTACACTGTTTATCTTGTCCACTGCTCAGGATCTCATAGATCCTGAGTTCATTCCTATTACTTTGCTGCTGCCTTTTACACTGTTCACCTTTCGCTACACCCCTTGATGATGATGCTGTCTTAGCCATCAATTCTTCAATTTTCACTCAAGCTTCTTCCTTTGAATTGCTGTCTTCTCCTTCACCCGACCATATCACAGACCTTCTGTTGATCCTGTATGCTGACCTGGTGGCCATTGTCTTCCATGCTCACACATCACCAACCACATCCCCACCTTCATCATATCCAGATGCCCATTCATTGCAGCTTTATTCTCATCCATTGCTGGTCTGTCCTAACCCACCACCAATTTCTTCTGTTCTGCCATCCATTTCTTTTGATCTGCCCCCACTTCTGCCCCCTCATGTCTTGGTTCTGCCATTGAACTGAGCATCTGTATTTTCATTCTGCTGTCTGGTCATTGTTCATGACATTCTGGACCCTCCTCATCCATATCAAGTTGTTTCCTATTTTTCTTTTTCTTTTTCTTCTCTTCTGTGACATGATGCCCAGGAGGTCATTGATAAAACTCCCTTGCAGAGAAGAAAGAACTTAACAGTCCTTCCATTTAGTGGTGATCTGTTCATGGATCTGGATCCCCTCAACTGGATAGAGATTCAATCATTTCTTTTCACAGTTTCTGGTCATGAAAACGGTCATTCAGTAGCCATAGAGGAAGAAAGATTCAATGAATAAGACTTTTATCTACTGTTCAATAAAGCAATCAACTTTATACCACTCTCACCCATCCCCAATTTGCCACCATTTATCAAGATCCTATTCCATTGTACTGACCATCCACCGCTCATCCATCTCAATTAATAATATCATTGTACTTGTTTCTACCCCAGCTTTAGGCTGGTGATCTCTGTTTCACCCCAGTTTTTGATTCAGTGATCTCTCTCATATGAAAGAGAAAAACCACACTCTTATGATACTAAAACACACAAAAATATCTGCAGACTACACAAAAACACAAAAACATGAAAATAGCCATCTCTTACTATAGCAAATATCATCTCATTTCATTCTAAAGTCCTCCTTGATTCACACTCTAGCTAGCTAATTTCTTTCTAATGTGCACATCATCCAAAAGCACTTGTTTGCTGTTTCAATTCAGACTCAATCTGGTACAGACACTTATCATCCAGTCTGCTTACCATCCAGTCCACCCATATAGGCATAGAAGTGAAAGTTGAATGATGAAGACAAGTCAAGCAGATGCTCACAATCCAGTGTCATTCAAGCTCATTTCAGATCTGTTTCCTTACACTTTTACTTATGTTTCATTCTCTCTTTTACTTAGAGACTGGATTGGATTCACATGGATACAGATGTGGATTCAAGACCATTTATACTTGTACATGACTATCTATAGGAGGAAAGACAAAACTATTTTATGCTAAAACTGACCTGGATCTTCTGCCAGCCGTTGGATCTGCTGCAGCTCCTTCATCTGGTTGGCAATCTTGGCCCCCATCTCAGCCACCTCCACCTTGATCTCCTTCAAACATGCCTGTGAGGTCAGCAGACATGCCTCGAGATGCTTGGCTGTGTAGGCTACCATCTCCCTCTGGCTGGTGTGACCTGGTTTGATGGATCTGTTGGGTCCAGGTCCATCCTCCTCCTCATCTTCATCCTCATTTTTGCCCTCAAGCTGAACCAGCTTCATCTTCTGATGCTTGGTCCATTCTAATGGATCATTAGCTTCATATCATGCAAAGTTGGACCATTACTCACCTGGCACCTTGCCCTTGCTGTCCGCAGGCATCACTGTCTTCTCCTCCACCTTCTTCACCTTCTCCAAACCTGATGACTTCTTGCATTTCACTTTCAACTTCTTGCACTGGATGCAAGTCTGCCCTTCTGGTCTGGTACAGGCAGCACCAGACTATGTGCAATGGGAGCATGGCATCATGTGCTGCACTTCCATTGTCTTGTCAGCCACCTTCTTCATTTGGAGGGCCTCACCCTTCTCCTTGCCCTCCATTGGTATCCGCTTGCACTATGGACGGTCAGTTCCATTCCATTCACACAGTTCCTTCATCACCTTAGGTCACAGATTTACCATGATGAGTGGCCATGCTGCTTCATCTCCCACTGTCTCCACCTGCATCCTTGTGCCTGTCTTCATTTCCTCTCCTGCTGGCTCTGTCAGTTCCATTGTCATTGTTGTTGTTACCTCTGCCTCTGAAGTGGGAGCAGCAGCCTCCACTTCTCCTTGGGCTGCCTTTGTCTCAGCCACCTGATCCTCCTCCATCTGTCTTCGCTCCTCCACCTCCACTTTTGCCTTCACCTTGACTGCCCACTCCTCCTCAGTCCTCTGTCGATCCACCACCTCCCCTTTCATCATTCTGCCAACAGACCCACCTCTTGTATGATGGAGACCGTCATGTTGCTGACATGGGCCTCAGCCCCATGTTTTTGCACCTCCTGGAGGCAAGTCTCAAGTTGTGTCTACAGAACTTGTTAGCATGTGAACAGGCACAACACACATTGCATTACTTACCAGGGTGCCATCCCATTCCCTCACCCACATCTTCTGCTCCTCTTGCAGCTCCTTCTTGTCATCCAGCATTGCCTTCACAATGTCACAGACCTGCTCATCAGTGGATTGCAGTGCCTTGACCACTGCTGCCTTCCATCCATCCATCTCCTCAACTCATGCAAATGAGAGGATGTTGGTGATAGTTGACATGTTGGGGTGGTTGTTATTGTGGTTGTGGTGGATGAAGAAAGAGTGTTGTTGTGGCAAGTCACACCTTAGTGTGACGCAACTTGTCTCCTGTTCAAAC
>JBBPTO010002242.1:0-11485 GCA_038094155.1 Pulveroboletus cf. aberrans
TGCTTAGCCAAATCCTGTTCTGCCTCCCAGATCATCACCTCCTGCTTGTGTTCAAGCCACTTTGGCTTGCCACTTTTTCTGGACAGCTGCGCAAATCTGGCATATACTCTGCCTCTCTTCTTCTTGCTTTCCCATCTCCTCTCAGAATATCTTGACTGCTTCAGCTACTGCTTCTTCCTGTTTCTCAGCCTTTACCCTCTGTTTCTTAGTCTTTGAGTATGCACAACCCACCATTTTAGGCTTGGGAGTCAAAGTCAATGAGCTGTAAATTTGCCATTGCTACGGACCAAATGCCATTTTAGGATAATCATTGCCATGATAAGATGGTAAGTGACACTCCCCAACATGTGTCACCAGCATGCTTGTGGCAAGAGGAGATGGTACTACCTGTCAAATATTATATTACACAGACATGCCTGGTGGTTGCCCCTACAAGGATATAAGGGTTTTTAGAGCACAAAGTTTCAGCTCATCTTGAGAATGTATCATGTATATGAAAATGCCTGTTTTCTGACACAAAAGTTGGGTGATTGGTATCATCCACTGCGATCCACATATTTATTTACTCATATCCAGTACCTGGTAGATGAAACTCAATAATTTCATCAATAATAGTAGTGGGGAATATTGTGTTTTATCACACTGGTGCAAATGCCAGTGGATGACTGTACTTATGTTAGGAAACAAATGTGCAGTGCAGCAGCCGATTGACTCCAGCATTACATGCCAGGTCATGCAGCCACCGGGATTCCCTGGATTCCTTCCCCTTCCTGTGTGAGAGCATTGCTGGCATGTTGGTGCAAGGCCACACCGCATCATGCTGAGCTGTGTGGACTGAAACTGAGACAAGGAAAACAAAACATTTCAAAGACAAAACATGACGGAGAGCCAAAGATGACGCAACTACAATGACAGAGAGCTGGTAAAGTAATGCAAAGTATGAGTGGAGGGATGATGATGATGATGACTCAGCAAAAGCACGGCAAATGACAATGACAAATTGAGGAAGGAGGAACAAGGGGAAAATGACATATGACATACTACATACGACAGCAGGGACCCAATGGGTATTAGTAGCTAGTGCATGGGGTGATTAAAGGGCAGCTGCGTGGGGTGATTAAAGGGTGGCGGTGGCAGGCGAAAGCATGAGCCTGAACATGGTGGGTATGAGTTAGTATAACATGAATGGTAGGGTGGGCAGGGGCAGGCTGGCGGTGGGGTCAGGTGTGCAGGTGTGTCACTGGCAGTCTGACTTGCAGTCCAATGCTGCGAGCTCCAAGTCTGGTGAGCTGGACTTCCTGTTTCAGCATGGTCATGATGCACTCTCTTCATGTTCCCGCTGGGCTGCATAGATTGCATGAAGGAGGGCCATGTGCCTGTGTTGAGCCACTGGGTAGGCTGCAAGGAACCTCATCTCATCAGACTCATACCTGGGTGAGTGTGGGGGAGCAAAATCAGCACATGGCTTGGGCCTGAGCCAGTTGTTCACCATTATGTGAAGCAGTCCACTCATGTGTGCAGGAACTCGAGCACAATGACCAAGTGCTTGTGGTACTTGATGGCAAAGACATGGTTGTTCCCCTGGGTCCATCTGCATGGCCACTGGCTCAGCAGTGTGTCCAGGCCGAGATCTGGGTCACCGTCAACCCAGTGCTTCATGATCTCCCTCCAGGACTCACTTCTGGGATGATGTGTCCCATCAGAGAGGCAGACAGGGACATCCAAAATGATGAGACTGGCCTTTGGAAGTGAGTGAAAGGCATGTCAGCACATGGGGCCCATCTTGGAAGGATAGCCATCATGTGGTGATGACATGGATGCATCCAAGCCTGCCAGTCGGTGTGATGGCATGCGATGTGAGGGCGAGCGAAGCAGGACAGCATTCGGTTTGACCTTGAGGAGCAGTGGGATCCTTATGGTGAGCCATGGGGTGTTGGTGCCCATGCTGCAACCTGGAGTGCTCTGGACTCCTAAGTGCTGGCATGACTGGAAGGCATCAGTGAATTCTCACAGGGCACTGGTGACGTTGTCCATGTCAGCCCACAGCATGTGAACGTCCATTGTAACAGAGGTGTGGATGGAGTGCATCTCCTCCATAGACACCCCTTGCATCAGGGCTGCCTCCCCCATCAGGGATCCATTCACTGTAGGGTTCAATCTAGAATTTGATGCCAGAGCATCACTGTGGTCAGTCTCGTATGTTGTTAGCTTGTCAAGGAGGTACCAGATCAGCATGTCACACTGCCAATGAAGGTCAGTCACTTTTGCCCCAAGTCAAGTTGTATGCAGTCATTGTGAGTGCAAAGGGACACACACATTTTCCTGTTCAGCCCAGCCACCCCACCAATGGACTTTGGACAAAGCCCAGCGCTCACCAACAGGGGCCAACATGAAGCAATACTGTGCACCACCATGCTGAAAGCAGTGAGTTGAGAATGAGCTGGGAATTCCTGCACCTGTTGTCACCTCATTGATCCACTTCTGGACTGAGTTATGGGAGAGCTGCTCCTGAGGGTGCATGATGCCGTTTGTGCCCATCACTGGAAACATGCAATCATCAGGCTCCAGCGCATGTCCATAATGAAAGATCTCCAGCCATTTCATCCAGATCGACAACCAGTGAAAGCAGTCCGCACCAGGCAAGTGGCATTGCGGGAAAATCTGATAGTGGTTGCCTGGTTTGGCACCATGACCACATGGTGCATTACATCGATCAGCCATCGGTTACACTTATGATCATAACTTGAAGTGAAATGTCCACACACCTCTGAGATTGGCCTCAGAATGGCTGCCTTTGTCAACCTTCCTCTGCCATCCCTTGTGATTTCAGAGGTGAATGTCAAATGAAATGGACCACTCACCCCATGTCAAGTCCTCACCCCTGAGGCACTTTCTCAACACATGGTTGACTGCAACAGGATCAGGGATCCAGACATGTTTTCACCTCAGCTTGACAAGCTCAAAGCACCTGCCATGCCAAGTCAGTCCATTCATGTCAGATGCCAGTAGCAGTACTAGTATGAGTGGTTTGATTCAACACTCACTGTGTCCACAGAGTCCATGTGGTTGCATTGAATGCAGTCTGTTCTAGGTGATGGGTGATGCATGCATGTTCCTCCAGGCTCACTTCTAGGGGCCCAGGGGTCTGTGAAGCCACTGCACTGGTGAGGATTTGCTTTAGGGCATCTAGCACAACATCCAATTTTGGACACGTCTTCATCGACCAGGCTATCATTCTATCCATAAAGTCCCTGGACATCGGCAGTGAGTGCCTTCTGTCCCCCTCCTCTGAGCTGATCTTGTGCTTCAGTGAGATCATGGTGCCGTTGACCTCTGCCGAGTTTGCTGGATTGCCTTCCCAGCACTGATCAATTTGATTGAACCACCACCTTCCACGGTATCTGTTGCCATCACTGGGGCTGCCACCCATCATTAGAAGGTAGTCAGCATTGAACAGAGGTTTGTCACTCACATGTTGTCCCACATGTCCTTGAATGCAGCCCGGATTCCCTCCAGCGTGCTTTTGCTGTACTGGTGCTCATCATCATACCCTTTTTGACTCAGGTACAGTATGAGTGCTTTGTCTGAGCACTTGTTTGGCACACTGTCAAATGCTTGTGGGAAGTCTGGGTCAGTGTATGAGTCTTTGTCTGAGTTGGTGATATCATCAGGGCCTGCTGTCCAGTGATGAGCATCCTTGCCATCTTCACTGCTGCTTTTTGAGAAACCCATGAGCCACATGTGGCCCCAGCTTACATGGCCCTTGTAGCACTTCTTTGTGTTCCTTGCTTTCAGGTGAGCCTCTTTTCCTGCCCCTTTCACCTCGACCAGGGCCTTGAGTGACTTTGTGTGCAGTGTGAGCTGCCTTCGAGTCTGGTGGGCTTTCTTTGGAGAGCCAGGTGGCAGAGGGAGCTTCTTCAATGCGTCCCTTGTCCGTACCATGTTGGGTGATACCTCCAGGTGTGAGAGACAGAAGGTTTGCCCATTCAGCAATTTAGATTGTTCCTGTTGATCCCAACTTGAAGTCCACTGACTTATACATGTACAGTGGGCAGCACAAACAATGTAGCTACTGTGTACTACTAGTTACAGGCAGAATCAATCCACCAATTCAAGGCCTGAGCTCTTGTGGGCCTGAAATTACTTGAATGAAGGTGAGATGTGAACAGGGGCATGCGACAGCAGTGGCAAGCTTGCTTCGGTCATTTGACAAGTGTTATTGGAGGCCAGTGTACAGTGTCACTAATGGGGGGCTGTAGGCAAGTGTGGGCACATGTTGCAAAGGTGAACTCACTCACCAGGAGTTGTGAAGCATTTGTGATCACATGAAGAATGAAAATGTGTGTGAAAACAGCAGGTTTTCCACTATCAAGAATATTGCTGGTGAGCTTTGAGTTGCAAAGTGGTGTAAAGTGTGAGTTTGGTGGAGTAAAGTGAGATAAGTGAGCTGTGGCCCAACACAAACAGTTTTTTGTTTGTTTGTTTGCTGTTTGTTGAACCACCCCCTCGGGTCACTGGGTCAGCGATGGCCAGCGATGGCCTGGCTGCTAATGTGGCCTGCTCATAACTTCCATGCAAGCAGGACCTGGACCTCGAATCATCACCAGGTTTGGTGCAGGATTTTTTTTCTTCTTCTTTTACATGCATGGGCTCAAGTTCGGCCTTCTAACAACACCACAAGCTGCCTCCTTCATTCATGCCACTGTGGAACCACCAACTTGGGACACACTGCTGTTCTGAAGTTGTTTGTCCTCTTGGGTTCAGGTCTGTTGTCATTGCCACCACCTTTCAATGCTTCCGTTAAGCCTACATTCTCTCCTTTGTGCATTTGTTTACATTTCACTCATCACTGAAAAGATGGATGAACCTCTCAGTCATGAGGTGGTCATTACTGCTTACTCCGAAACTCATCCGTGTTGGTCACTGGGGTTCTGCCAAAGCCCAGATTTGGGTGACCACATGACCACAGCTACTACACCCCCACAGTGGGCCCCACCTCTTCATCTTGGCCTGCTGACAAGATCACTGTCTCTGACCTCCCAGCAGACATGAATGAAGTTCACGTCAAGGAGCTCTTCCACTCCATAGTTGGCCCACATCGAGACGTCACCCTGCACTACTAGTACAACAGTGCTGTCCATTCAAAAAGGTGTTGCCACACTGGCAGTCCACTTCCAGAGAAAAGGAGATGGCACCGACTGGAGGTGCACTGACACAGTATGACAACCCTCTCTCGTCGATGGGAGTTAGTATTCACCACTTTCTTATCTGCTTTCCTCACAGTATGACAGTGCCGGCCATTCAAAAGGCATCTTCGCCAGCATCCACCACTTTCTTATCTGCTTTTCTCACTCCTACGACAGTGCCGGCTGTTCAAGAGGCATTGTTGTGGTCCACTTCAAACAGCGTCGTCGTCAGAATCACAGTCCACTCATTGAATGCTGGTCAATGCCTGTTTCATGGCTTGCACAGCCAGCCAGGCTAGAGCCCTCCCAAGCCATCACCCTGGCATCATACCACTGGCATTTCACGACTCACTTTTGAGGTTCCTCCCGAGGTGACTGTTAGTGCAGGGATGGGCAAATCCAGGATTGTCTGTGGTGACCCATGAATGTGGACGAACAGCACTGCATGTTTGTTTCCCAGATTACAGACACTTATGTATGTTTAATTGAGTATTTTTACAGCACAGCCACATACAAATGTAAAAGGGTTTCCGTTCAGCGAACCCCAGCTCACGCTCACTTGGCAGCCAAGCAGGTTCAGAAGGTCAGGCCAGGCATCAGGGGGTGCACGACGGGAAGGGTGAGCAAACGTGAGGACTTGGATGGGCACACAGAGATGTGAGACATAAGACTCCTGATGGAAGGGCAGAAGCACAGGGTTCAAGAGCATGGTTGGTGCATCTGGGAATGGTGGGGAGGGCTGGGAAAGCAGGGAGGGCAGTGCAAACCATCAGGAGGGGGCCAGCGGGCAGCCTTGACCTGTTGGAGATGTGAGACGGGAAATGGAGGGGCAGAAGTGTGGGTTCAAGAATGTGTTGGCATGACTGGGGATGGTAGGGAGAGCTGGGAAAGCAGGGAGGGCAGTGCAAACCATCAGGAGGGGGCCAGCAGGCAGCCTCAACCTTGCCATTCGTGAGTTGTGGAGCGAGCAGACATGTTCGTGACTGCGACCATGAATGAGGAGGGCACAGGGAGTCATGGCAGTGCAGTTTGAGCATCTTTGTATGCACTACGTCCAAACAGGATTCCTCACCTAGATGGCATGCTCAAGCACTAGAGACCCTCCACACGCTCGCGTTTTGAACAAATGGAAAATGGGTGAGGGCAAGTGGGTGGCTGCATAACTGACCTGAGCTGGGAGTGGTTGAGTGAGGATGAGGATGAGTCAGAGCACATGCCAGGGATGGCACCAGCTTCAAAAGGGTGCATCCCATTCGGGCTGGTCATTGAACTCAGCCTGGATGGAGTGTAAGCGCGTGGTGGAAACAGGAGAGTAACAACCATGTGGCAAACAATTCTGGGTTGTGCAAAGTCATTTCTGGTGGTCCAACAGTTCAGAGTTGAGGTAGTCCAACTTGAGGGTGGGATCAGAGGGTCCAGAGGGTCCAGGGAATGCATCCGTGGTATGCAGAGTGCGTGGTAGGAGTGAATGTAGCTGGAGTGAGTGGCTGACCCAAGCATTTTGACAATTTTTACTGTAAAAATGCAGTCAGCGATACTTTATGCCACTTTACCCGCCAAACTGCCACTTTACACCACTTTATTCCTGTCCAGCCCCTCTACATCGCGATGACGCACATTCAAGACTCGTTTTTTTTTCTCCATCGAACCAGGTGACCTTCCTTTGACACCTCACTTCTTTTTACACTCCTCACTCACACCAAAAACTCGAGCTGTTCGACATCTGCCTCACCCTCTTCTACATCTTGGATGCCTGCTAGATTTGGATTAATTGAGTAAGTGTGCAGCGCCCCCCCCCCTCGGCTGCATTGGCATCTCTGTTTGCTTTCTCCATCCTTGTCATTCAAGGCCACTGTGGAGGCTGCCTGATGCACTGTAAGTCAGCGCTCGGTCGAAGATCCAGGTTTCCCGACCCAGCCTGGATTAGCTGAGTCAGAGACAAGGACTGCAGCTGACCTCTCTCAAAGAAGTCAAAATGGCGCTTTGTTCTTTTCCCTATCTGATACTGTAGGGTTTGTTTCCTGCCTCATAAGTCAAGCTCAGACTTACTCTTGTTCAGATCTGACAACTATGCACCCAGACTGCTGACTCTCCAAGGACCTCCATGACCGGAACATGTGTCTCAATGATAACGGACTGCATTTTATCTTTGATGTCTTCATACCTCCTGAGCTGATGGCATTGTAAACGAGAATCTGGTTTGGCCGTTTCCCAGATGAGGTCCAGTTCGCTGAAACTTACAGTTTCCATAGCTTCCATATCATGTTGAAGAATAGACATACAAGAAAATTGTTCAGACCGCTGACTCTCGGGGGGCCTCCATGGCTGGGACACGCGTCTCAACGATAACGAACAACCACTGACTCTCAGAGGGCCTTCATGACTGGAACATGTGTCTCAACGATAACGAACGGTATTTTCCCTTCAATGTCTATCCTGCCTCTAACAGTGTTGTAAATTAGGCTACTGAAACTCACAGTTTCTATGGTTTCCAGATCATGATGAAGAATAGATGTACAAGAGAAATTTTTCAGACTGCTGACTCTTGGAGGGCCTCCATGACTGGGACACACATCTCAATGATAACGAATGGTATCTTCCCTTCAATGTCCTCCTGCCTGGTCATGCTTTCTCTGACGAGATTATCAGCCATGTTGAAGAAATGCATGCCTGCTTTGCATGCCTGCTTGTTAGTCATCTCAGGTGGCCCCCATATCAAGTGTCATATGGTGCATCATCATGAAAGCTGTTCAAATCAAACTCATAGCTTCATTAAGGGGCACAGATGGTGTAGATGCCTGGTCCACAATGTGTTGTGCTCACTGGGGGTTGAACGAGCAGTTGTCAAAGTTGTGGCAGTGCCAGTGTTTCGCTCGCTCGCACTGAATATGAAATTCTAATACCAGTCCTCATTAGGGGACCCCTAATTATGCCTTGCCTTTGCATGACAATGGATGTGAAGGGTCTCATGGCAGACTCAGACTCAGATTCAGAAGAGATTGGGATTGTCGGGTAAACTGAATTGGTGCTAGTCTGTACAATAGCATGTAGTTGAGCTGTGATCCATCCCTGAATTGAATCTCAGTGAATTGCTCAAAAAATTTGCCACTGCTGTCTCATCTCCACTTCCTTGCACATTCACCCTTACCCATGGGCTGGTCCCAAAGCTCAGTAAAGAAGAACCCACAGCATGGACCCTTTGAGTCACCACAGAAGCACAGAAAATGCTCACATCCTATATCAGGGCCGCCCTTGAAGTCCCTGAGATTCATTGAACAGCTGAAGGAAGCTGGCAAGGAAACTTATCTGAAGGCTGTGACAACACGAAAGGCCTATGCAGGGCATGTAAGACAAGGCCATGAATGGCTCACTTGGTTCTTTAAGGATGGTGGAAAGAACACTGACAACAGGGGAAGCAGTGAGATTGAGATGCCACAGACCAATCTGGATCACCTTCTTGGCAACAATGATGATTTCACAGACCCTGCATTCGCCCATGCCCTCAATGACATGCTGAACAGGTTCTCTGACAAAGCACTTGTGCTGTTTTTGTCACACAAAGGTTTTAGCATCCCAGCCTGCGGGAGAAACACAGTGGAAGGAATCAGGGCAGCATTCAAGGATCTGTGAGATCAAGCATGCATACCTGACATCACACAACCAATGTTGTGAGATTGTTGACACATGTGTTCTTCGCAGTGATGGTGGTCGTTATCATGGAAAGTGGCAGCTGGACCCTATTATCCAGTGGTGGGTTGGCAATCTGACAGAATCTGCAGAGGTCCAGGACATAATAAGGGCACTAAAACACAAGAGCAGCTCAGAAGATAGCAATAGAAACCACTCACTGCCAATGACGAAGGTCCACATGGAAAAGATGCTTGCATGGTCCTTTGAAGCCTGCCCGCTGCTGGGAGTGGCACTGCAGGTGCTGGAGCATGCGTTCAATGACATGTCGACAGATCATGATGTCCCTGTGCTTGAGGTCAGTTTGAAGGAACGTGAAAATATCACTCGGCACCTCAAACAAATTGCATTCAATGTGACAGCTTGGACACTCTGGACAAGGCAAGTATTCTACTAGTATTTGAGTCAGTGACACTGTGAAATGGATGTGTATTGACTCCTCATACTCACCTCAGGTGCTTTGAGCTGATCAAGCTGCAGCGCAAGCATATCACCATGCTGGATCATGTGGCAGTGGAGCACATCATGAGGAAAGTTCTCCACAGGGAGAAACTGGTCGAGAGCAATCGAGCAGTGCACTTTGAGGTGCATCTGGTGAATCGGAAGGGGTGGCAGTGGAAATCTGACAAAGGGGATTGTGATCTGAAGGGTACATGCTGGTACTACATACCTTATCGTGGGAATCTGAGTAGTTTGCTGATTGCAGGCGATAGCCAACCACTACCAGCTATATCTTCAGCCCCAGCTGCATGCCTATGACAGCTTATTCTGGCTCTCCGTCTGGATGAAGTGGTTGGAGGTTTACCACTATGCACATGAACTTGACCTGGATGACTGCATATTTCCATCGATAGGTGCAAACAGTGTTGTGCAGCCTCACGAACCACTCTTCCATAATGCAGTCCAAAAGTGGATTGATGAAGCAACTGTGGGTGCTGGCATACCTGGCTGCTTCTCAATCCATTGCTTTCGACAGGGTGGGGCACAGTATCACTTCATGTTCACACCAGTTGGAGAGCGGTGGACCTTGGCAAAGGTCCATTGGTGGGGCAGCTGGGCTGAGAATGTGAATGTGAGGCCAGCTCACATAGATCATTCAGGTTGCACTGACATTCTCTGTGCTAACAGTGCAACATGCTCATCTGTCACCTGCTCAATGAGCTTCACACATATGAGTCCAACCATGGTGATGCACTTGCGCCCACATCCATTTTGGATGAAACAAACAAGTCATTGATGGGTGAGGCTGCACTCACCTGACCTGCCTTGATGGAGGACATGCGTTCAATGATGGAGTCATTTGGCAGTGATGTCTTGGACCTGCGCACGTGAATGGTGCAAGTACAACACAAGCTGGCAGGCATCATCACCAGGGGCACAAGCGCAGCCACAGAAGGGGCCCAGACCTGAAAGCTCACGATCAGAATTCCTTCCCATACTGTGGCAGCAGGGACTTGGACCAGCCTCAGCCATCATGGACAACGAGTCTCAAGGGGCTCAGGGGTTGCTGACTCAGTGTCTCATGGTGGCACAGATGTCACCAGTTCCATTCCATCACCAATCACCATGGCCAGTAGTGGTGCCCACAGTGCCCTGCTTCCTGGACCAAATCCAGGCCTGATCATTCCTGATGTACCAATCTGCAACCCTGACGGAACTCACCATCCAAGGAGTGAGTCCTGGTGGGACATCATCCGGCACTGGACAGAAGGTGACCCAGCACTCAGCCTCAACATTCCACTCAGAGACTGGCCCCCCGGCTGGACCCAGCACAACAACCAGCTCCTCACAAGCAAGTATCACCACCACACTATGATCACTCATGAGTTCACTGAAAGGTCAGGACACACCTTGTCTGGGCCCTCATGGACACCTCTGAGTCATGCCGCACTGATTTGTTGCCAACCCCCAACAGGTTCAACTCCAACGAGGACCGGTTTCTCTCTGCTTACCCTGAGGCATGCAATGGTCATTGTGCACTCTTTCACACAATCAGCAATGCTCATGTGGAATGTGGAGACAGCCAGCAGTGGACAACCAGTGGGACATCGCAACTCGGAGGGATCAAGCCTCGTTGGCAGATCTGATGGCTGAACAGAGCGCATCCGGGCCCGCACCCTCCCTCCCCACTCCCCACACTTGTGCTTTGTGATTGTGTACACCAGGTACCATACCATTTCTCCCCCTCCACCCTCTGGCGTCATTCTGACTCACTGCCTCACAGTAGTATTAGTGCTCTTCCCCACTGGGTCCACTCACCTGGTCTAATGTCACCCTTGTTCATGCCGAGTCATTCATGACACTGTGATACCACCTTTGTTCATCATTTCCAGTTTCCAGTTTATTCATTTATTTTTTGTTCTGCACTTTCTCGGGCATATTTGGGCAAGCGCGACTCGCGGTGGTTGGATGTGGGTGCACGTGACCCCAGGTTCCCTTCCACATCCTTTTCTGGTAAGTCAAGGTGCGATCTCTCACACCACAGCCACCCTCTCACACTCTTGGCACACACTCTCAGTGGGTGACAAATGACAAATGATATGATCTCATGAGGTGATATCGTGAATTGACTGATGACTGAAGCAGGGCATGTTATCGCACACCTCTTGGAG
>JBBPTO010002243.1:0-11482 GCA_038094155.1 Pulveroboletus cf. aberrans
TTTGGGGACAGTGTTGTGACGTCTGTGAGGAGGGGGGAGAGGTCTGGGGGAAGGGGAATGTGAGGAAGGAGGAGAGTGTCGGGAGGGAAACGACCTCGTGAGGGTCCGTCGGCGGGGTTGGTTCCGCTGGAGACGTATTTGGTGTGGACGCGCCGAACGTGATGGGTTTGAGTGAGGAGGGAGTGTATCCGTCGAAACACGAGGTTTGCGTGGTGGTTGCGGTGGCGTCCATTCCACCATCCTTCGACAACGCCCATGTTGTCGCCATAGATGATGTGCGCAGGTTCAGGGGGGGCGAGAACTTCGAGGGTGCGGATTGCAAGTTCGAAGCCAACGGCTTCAGCCCAGCTGATGTCTCTGGATGAACCGTCTGCTCGGTTCCAATCGCGGGCAAGGATCCATGCGCGCCATCGGCCGTTGATGACCACGCCGATTCCCAGGCCAGAGCTGGCATCAGAGTAAACGGCGTAATCAGAGAAGGTGGGGGGAGGATCTATGGGGAGGAAAGTGTGATTTTGCTGGAGCCGAGCCAACCACCATGTGAGGTCGTGGGAGATCTGCTTGGTGGGGCGGTGGGGCATAAAAGGTTTATCGGCACATACTCGTAACATTTTCTCGAGCCCTGTTAGGTATGCACGACCGCTGGGAATGACGGAACACGAGTGGAGTAATTTACCATATAGGGATTGAACGTCTTGTAGTACGTGCTCTCGCCGCTCAGTCCAGGCTTGGATTGCTGCGATGTATTTGCTGATTTTGTTTGGTGCGAGGGAGACGGTGCGTGCTCGGATGTCCCATAGGAAGCCAATGTAAATGGTTTTGGAGGCGAAAGGTTGGTCCTTGGAAGTTTCCCATGGGATGCCGAGGGTGGCGGAGATGCGGTTGATATCATCTAGATTGTAAGTAAATTGGAGATCGTGATCTGATCTTTCTGAGGAGTGAGAAAGGTCACGTATTGGCCACGTGCAGTTCTCATTAAATTCTTCGACTGAGTTGTCTGATAGTGTGTCACCTGCAAACCATAAGCGGCTACCAGATTGTCGGATTCCTCCATTTTTTGTGATGCGCTGCGCGCAGTCGGCTCGCCAGTGGTTGTAGGAGGTACAGTGCAATTTTGGGATTCGTAGGAATATATGATCGTCAACCCATTTGTCAATTGGGCCAATTCCTTGGAAGCGGAATATTTCTGCCCCAGCATCTGCAACGTGTCCGTATGCTCCAGCCGAGGGAGCGGCTCCAAAAGCTGCACAAGTGTCAATGAAGAGGGTGTCATTGTCTGTGCGCACCACGGCTGCAGGCCATTGTGAAGGGTGGAGGGGGATGGTGCGATAAGCTTCTGCCACGTCACGTGTTGCAGCTTCAGAGCCTGGTGGCAATTGTGCAATTAGTTGGTATACTATGGAAAATTTGCCCAATGTAGCTGGAAAAGCTTCGGGGGAAATGAAGGAGTTAATGGAAGGGTTGGGAAGGTGAGATGAGGTGTTTAAGGGGAAAGAGAAGTTTTGGATGACACGAAATTTACCCGGTCGTCCTGTCTTGGGAATGATGGATATAGGGGAGGATTGATAAGGTCCAATTAGAGAAAGGAGCTGAGAGTCGGAGAAAGGGCCTATGTAACGTCCTTTGTTTAATTCTTTTTGAATGATCTTACGAAACTCATCGTTGTACAGGGAAGCAGAAGGTTTATTAGGGGGGGATTGGGTAGTTGATATGGGGGGAAAATCTACTAGAAAACCGTTGCGAAAACCGACTGGGACATTAATGAAACGAAGAAAGACATTAGCTGAGCACAGTGCTCGTTCCCACGCATCATGTTTGTATGGGGTCACTGGGAAGCGGGTCCTGAGCACGAATGCATCTCTGGGCTCCATGGGTTTTGGAGCCACATCCTGAACAGATGTGCAGAGAGCGGTGTGTTTCGGGGCAGCCTCGGGCACGTTGCCAGCGGGAGCAGAGTTGCTGCTTGCCTGTTCGTGAGAAGATGTTGATTCCGACTCGTTCAGCGAATGTTTCGTGTTTGTTATCCCAGGTACGGGTCGCCGTGCACTTCCCGACATTATGTTTGTGCCTACCGAGGCATATGGCGCATATGGCGTAGATGATGGCAGTGATGGCGTCTGCAGCGGCTTGTTGCTGGTCGGAGGATCGAAAGGATCGGACTTTTTTGTGGTCCGATTGAGTTTCGGAAGCGGAGGGGGAAGGTGGGCGCTTCTGGCCGCTCGGGTAACGTGCGCCCGTTTGGAATTGGGTTGCTTGGGTTGCAACGAGGCGGCACTGGTTGGTGGCCTGTGGGGGGTGGACACGTATGGAGGGGGACAGTGACGTGGTTGGAGAGGGACGGTATGGACGGGGAGGGGTCCAGTGACGCGGGAGGTGTGACACGTGTGAGGTAGGACAGTGACGTGCAGGGAATGGGCGAGAATCGATGTTTTCGATTGAAAACGGAGGGTTAGAGGCGAGATGGTTGAAAGTGGGGAAAAAGCACGTACAGCTTGCATGATTTCGTATACGAGGCGTTCGCGCGTGTCGTTTAAGACTTGCTGGTTCAGAAGGGCTAGGTTGAAGGCTTCGGGCCCATCGATGGTAGCGTGCCAATTGCGTCGTTGCTCGCCTTGGTAAACTAAGAGCGCTCGGGGGTACGTGTCGATAGGATTGTTTCGCCAGGGGTGGAGTTCTAGAGCTCTCCAGAAGTCGTGGTGCATTTTTACGTGGAGCTCATGCCATCCAGAGTTTTTCATGGTGTCGAGCATGCGGATTGCGGCTTGGCCGAATTGCTCGAAGGATAAGTCTTCGTCTTGGATGGCGTTGGACTTGTCGCGAGCGCAAACGGATGGGATGAAGGAGTGCGAGCCGTCGGGGGATGGGACGATGGAGAGTGAGTTGTCGTCGACGGCGTAGGACATGGTGCGCTTGGCCTCCCGGAGTCCATCGTTTGTGAAGTACCATAAGTTACAGAATTGATGGTTTTTGAGCTTGCGAATGGCGACCATGGAAGGTAAGACGAGAGGGTTAGAAGAGACGGGGCGGTTTGGAATTGCCGCGAATTTGGATTTGTTCTTCTTTCGCTCTTCCTTGAGGATAAGGGCGGCTTCCTCTTCTTCCTCTCGTTGTTGCTGAGCTGCTTCTTGCCTGGCTTCTTCGGCTGTGTTTTCGGCGTCTCGACGCCGTTGGGCCCATGTTTCCTTGTCCCGATTGTTATGTATGGTCCAGAGGGAGAGGAGGCTGTCGGCGGCCCGCCGCGGAGAAAGTCCTGCGTTGATGAGGGGCTCTCGTTCTTGTTCGAATTCATCGGAAGTGAAGTCGGGCGGGACGGCTAAGTTGGGGTCTTGCATCCTGAGGGAGGTGGAAGAGATTCCGAAGAGAAAAGCGAGATAGGTTGGCTTGAAGAGCGAAAAAGCTCGGCGAAGGGCGAGGCGACGCGGAGGGTCGCAGCCGAGGGGCGAGGTGGCAGAGGACAAGAGGCGCTGCCACCTCGCTTACTCATGCACGGAACTTATTCTGGGAGGTAATCGCGTGCGCTTACGGCCCAGAAGGCACTACGTATGGCAGCATCAACGAGTGGCATCAAAAGGGCTGTCCACAGACGAAAACAGGAATATGAACGGACCGGCTAGAAAGAAATTGGGCGTGACCGGGATGAATCATGCCGAACAGAAGCTTGCACCGACCCCGATTGCGTACGCGCCATCGGATAATGTGCTCCGTGCGCCGCCGCATGTCCTCCCCTCGCGTCCCCTGCCACTCGCCCCGGTCACGAGTTTGCTTGAACATAACGACTCCCACGTTCTGTGCATCTTGTCTCTCGAGGTACTCCCTCGGGCACAATCCAGGTATCACCACCTCGCACGCAAGCAATACGAGCGCCCTATAGATACAACCGGGCGACCAGAGTAGGAAAGCGACGTGTGAAGAGGGGAAGGTATTCTATCGCGAGTGACATTATCTTACAGCAGCCAGTGGTTCACGAACAGAGTGGTTCTGCAGCACGGACTTAGGCGAACTCGGGGGTATGGCAGATCGGAGAGATTAAGAGAGCTATGTGAGAGGTAGGGACGAGAATGGTAGGATCAGACTACGGAGGAATCCAGGGGGTTAGGCTTTTGACACCGGAACAAGCGGCAGCTTAGCGTGAAACTTAAGAATTGGGAGATGCAGGAGGCCTTAACGCGTGCCTCTTAGAACTTGGGGGAACAGTACCGTGCAAGCGTACTAAAGAACGGCGAGTGCCACCCCATGAAGGAAATTGTCTTGTGCTTCGGGTATTGCATCGTCGAGAGAGGGGTAATTATGAGAATCCCGGATAGGTCAGGTCAATGTGCGCACAGTGGCCGGGCGAGCGCTTTGATGAGTATATATCTGACGGTTAAAATCAGGACGGGGATGATAAAATTGCAAAAGGTGAATGCCTGGTGAACAAGCGAGTATTTTCACCCATTCGGGGTCGGTCCATATGCAAATGATATGGCTTCGAGTGATTATTCAACGACAAATGGAACCAGGGATAAGGGGAAGCGCCCAGAATTGTGTGAGCTGGTCCGCGCTTCCAGCGAGCGGACGCACACGCGTTCTTATCTCCTTCCCTTTTACACCTCGTCACGGACGTCGGGGATGGTAGATCTGAACGTTAAAGATAGTAAGTTAGTGTGCAGTGCCATTGAAAGGCGGGACTGACGAATACAAGGCCACGAAGGATCAGGTGGGGGCCGTTCCTCCCCCGATGCTCCTCGAAAGGACGCAAAACCGACCAAAATCGACATTCAAGGGGACGTAAATACAGTCGCATTATTCAGAGATGGGCAGCATTTCGTAAGCGGTGATTCGACAGGGAAGATTCGACAATGGCGAGTAGACGATGGGGAGGAAGTGGGGACGATGAACGCGGGAAGCCCTGTCAACAGCGTCGCAGTGTCGGCAGATGGCATGCTCGTGGTGAGTGGGTCAAAAGATGGGTTTGTGAGGGTGTGGAACGCACAGAATCACGAAAAAGTGACCGAGTTCGGAGCGCACAGCAATTCGGTGTATACGGTGGACGTGTCGCCAGACGGGACAAGAATCGCGACTGGCTCGCACGACCCCCACCACACAGCGGCGAGCGTCTGGTCGCTTTCTACTGGCAGCCAACTGCTCGAACCCTGGGAACGCGTCTCCATTGTGTTCGCAGTCAAGTTTTCGCCAGACGGGTCTCGCATTGCCACCGCCACGTGGGACGACGTTCGCATTTTCGACACGCAGAACTCTTCGTTCGTCAACGCTCCAACAATCCAACCGGCTTGGTTCCGCAACCAGTCCCTCGTCTGGAGCACCGATAGTCAGCAACTCTTCATCTTGGATGGTCAAATCAACCGTCTCGATGTGTCGACTAGCACAGTTTCGAAGTGGTCTGTTCACAGTGACGATCCTACCTGCATCGCCCTGTCACCCGACGGGGCATTCATAGCGGCCTCGGCCAACAACTTGGTCACTTTCTGGGATGTCAAGACGCAAAAACAAATTGGGTCTGTGGTCACCCATACAGGTCGTGTCAGGTGCATGGCCGTCTCATCAACGTACGAACTTGTGCTCGGTGGAGATGAAGCCATCACCCTCTGGAAATTGAGCAATGTCTTCTCATCCCAGTACATTCCCGACGTAAGTGTACCTGCGCTACAGTTGCTCGTATCAAGTTGCCGTCTAATCACATATCATTTTCTTCTTCATTGGCAGCGAATCTGGTGTGCAAGTGTTGAAGAGACTCCAGGTCTGCTTCTTTACGTACTCCTACGTCCCGTGCATGTCACTTATTTGTCCCACTAGATGGAGTGGTCGCACGTTTCAAGAAAATCTTACGAGGACTCGACGACGAACTTGCGACATCCAAGCGAGAAGCCATAGAGGAAAAGGACAAACTCGATGCAATCATTGACTCTCTCCGTACTGATCTTCAGGCGCTCGACAAGACCTCCAGTGTGTACCTCCGATCCGCAGCCCGTGCGGCACTGACGTATATGCACAATAGACTCCAAAATCGCAAAACTTGAAGAAACCATCCAGCGACTTGATGCACAGCTGGATGAAACAAGACGCACGATCGATCAGCAGAGGGACGAGCTTGATCAATCAAAACAGAAAGCCAAGCTCGAAAGAGATACTCTCAAACGGTTGCTTCATGCGCACGAACAGAAACACCGCTGTGAAGCCCTGTATGCTGAAGGTCGCATGTCAGACCTTACCCAGTCTCTTCTCCGATTCTCTGCGCTCATGACAGGGGAGGTGGAAAACGATAAGCTACTCATGAATTGGCAAACTGGTGAGTTTCTGTGGCATGTATCGGAGGAGTGAAACAAACATGGACCATCAGAGTTCAAAGAACGGTGTTCCTCGACGCTGGAGAAGAACGGAGACGACGCGCTGAATGCGAACAAGTACGATGATGCGCTATCGGCCTACTCTGCGATCCTGTCACTTGGTTCGTCCATCGCAGACAGTGTATCGGTCAAGTGGGCGGCCACAGTATTGATCCATCGCACGACGGACGACGCATTACGTGACGCTGGCGAGGTACGCTTCACATTATAGCCTTGGGGCCTCGTGCTGATTCACCTTGGTGTAGTTCAAGATAAAGAATTATCAAATCTATCAAGCACTTTGTGATGCGCTCGAACACAGCGATTGCACCATCGAAGCAATCGTTTGTCTCAAGCAGATGCAGAGTGAACCGGTGACGGATGCCACCGATCGCGATCTGCTAGCGCACTGGGAACTCGGTGAGTTTTCGCAAAAGTGGTGAAAATGGAGTCTGTCTGAGTGACCATGCAAAGACAGATTGTCCGTCCTATGCCGCAAGTGCTGATTGACACTGCCAGCGGTCGTCTGCTTGACAAGGACCAACAAATGGCAGCATTCGAGCAGCTCCCGATTTACCACGAGCTCGTATCGTCGATGACAACAGAACTCGATTATGCACGTATTCTCAATGCAGTGAAGGAGTACTATCGATACGTGACACTTTCCCACACGTGGGAACGCAATGAACCTCTGCTGCAAGATGTCCAGAACATTTCCGTCTACAAGCTAGAACAGTCTCTTACGAACATCAAACTGCAAAATTTCTGTTCGATCGTGGGTGCTCTGGGCTTCCGGTGGGCATGGAGCGATACCGTCTGCGTGGACAAGCTGAACCATGTGGTCCATCAAGAGTCCTTGGTTGCTATGTTCACGTGGTATCGCGGTTCCTCCCTCACACTCGTCTATCTCTGCGACCTCTTGTCCGAGTCCCAGCTCCCTGACGGTCTTCGTAGGAGCAGATGGAACACACGCGGATGGACATACCAGGAATATGTTGCTGCCCAGGCGGTCCAATTCTACACCAAGGACTGGAAGCCGTATCTCGGTTTGGACTTATGGAACCACAAGGAGTGTCCCGTCGTTATCTCGGAGATGCAGCAGGCAACAGGTGTTTCCGCGCAGGACATGGCTGTACTGAAACCAGGCCTCGACAGAGTGCGCGAGAAGCTCTATGTCGCTTCAATGCATCAAACGACGCGCACGGAAGACGTCGCCTATTCGCTCCTTGGAATCTTCAATGCCTCGATCCCGGTTATCTATGGAGAGGGTGACCGTGCTGTCGGGAGACTGCTCGAACACATCCTCACGGGTTCGGGCGACGTGACGATTCTCGCCTGGACTGGGCACGCAGGGAGCTACAACAGCTGTCTACCTGTCGACCTCACGGTATACAATGAGCTCGTTCCTGCTCACATTCCCCAATCCATCGAGGCGGATGAGATGGATGGCATCGTCAGCGCACTCCGTTCCTCCCCGCTTGACCTATCCCTTTCCGTGACATTACATGAAAAATTCAACGCTCTTCCACCGCCATTCCTCGCTGCCAGTCGGCTTCGACTGGCGGGTATCTTGTCCCCTGTCACTGGCTTCATCCGCGCCTCGGAGCCAAAACCCATGTCCGACGCGTGCATATACCGCGGGACGACCTCACTTTTGGGGGATGTAGAGATCCAGACGACCGATGAGCTGATTGGGACACCCAATCTCTGTCTTATTCACCCATGGATTCGTCCCCTTCTCGAACAAGAGTTTGAGCGTCACACGGACCCGCACGATCCGACAACGCAAGCGCTTCGGATGGTGGCTCGCCTCCGACAGCCGTTTGGTGCACTCTTGCTCGAGCGGGTGTCGCATGTCGAGTACAGGCGTGTCGCGGCGGACTGTCTGATCATGGTTCGTGTTCGTGAAGATGCTTTATTGAGAGAGTTGATGGGCAGTATCAATACCGTCGAGATCCAGTAGTCGTTTCGCATCTTATCTCGAGTGCTTTCTTGTGGTCATCATGACTCTCTGCTTGATTGCAGATACAATGTACATGAGGCTCAATTCACTCGAGGACACGCTCTGAGCATGCGCTCGTTTGGCCTAAGTGAATCATTTCTTCCTGATCGTGTCCCTCTCCCTTTCCCGACATAAACCGGTGCCTTTCTATGTGGTTACACACACATACACATGCATGTGCACGTTGACCATCATTCGATTAATGTGAATGACATCCTAAACGTCATCTTTTTAGCCATCGTCAGCGAGAAGACATGATAGTCGGAGCACAAACGCATGATTCGCTATGTCGGCAGACTAGAGACTAGGACTCCTAAATTGCTCTCGATAGCCTCCAGCCTGTCTAGGATTGTTGTATATCTGAAAGAGGGTCCACGACATGATCACAAACCACTTCTAGTCCATGCATGCTTGTTGATGGTCCGAATACCTAGTGAAGCACGGTGGCATTCGGGTGCGTGGCAGGCGACAACAAGGCACTTTGCCCAGGACTCGAGGTTTCCCATACATCAGCCCTAAGAGTGAGGTCGACGAGGATAGTTGTGAATCTTGGCGGAGGCACGGTTTCAGAAGAGCAGTCCACAGACCCAAGCGAGAAACCAAACGGACCAACTGAGAAAGGGAAGTTGAGGGTGTCTAGAATGGGGCCTTGTATCGACCTCCTCTGGGAACATGCCATAGAATAATGCACTCCACCTCCTGCCACGCCCCGGGCCTCCACTCGCCACTCGTCAAGCAGGTGCCACCAGTGCTTGAGCACGACAGTCCGTACGTCTTATATCTCAAGGTACTCCTTGACCCAGGAGTCACTACCCCGTCCACGAACAGCACGAAGAACCTCAGGAGTGGGGTCTGCCAGAGGATCTGGGTATTGCATTGTCGAGGGAGCGGTGATTATCCGAGACTTGCCAGTATACAGGTTATATCGATGCGCACAAGGCGGCCGGACAGATGCCCTGAATAGCGTAGATCCGACGGTTGTAATCACACCACAGGCATGATCACAAAAGTCACACGCACTTATTGACTACATAATGGATAACTTATTCCGCTTAGGGCAGTTCATTTGTTCCCAGAACAAATCCAAATTTCATATTCTACATAGTGCTTCATTATGTTTCAATTCCATATGGAATTATAAATACTCAAAATATAGACATTGCAAATAAAAAATATGTCTGGATAGTTTTGTGCACTTATCATATCTAATCACATAGTCTTGATATGTCACAAATCAAGGTGGTGTTTATTTTTGCACACAAATTTTCGATTTATCTTACAAACATAGTTGACGACAAGCCAGAATAGGTACATAATTAGCATTCAACACATGTTTTTGTTACAGAATTGTAAACTTATTCATGATTAGGGGGAAATCTGTACAAGGTACATAAAGATGGGCTGATTTTGAGTATGACGCTAAGACTTACCAATGCCCACTCAGGGGTCCACTCAGTGGCCACTTGGGTAACTGCCAGATACGGAGTAAGGATGCTATAGGGGTTTACTTGAGTGAAGAACCAAGTGTGAGGATTACTGACTTACCAATGTAGGCAGTTCAACATCAGCAATAGGAGATATTAGCACATGCTGTCCAACACTTAAGCCCCTAAACCAGTTGTCACTGTACCAGTTGCACAGGAGTTCACAAATAGGTTTGGCTTGATGATTCTTCTTGTGAGGTTCGAAATGACAGCAAAGGTGGGAGTTACTGACATGAGAAGACATGTTTTCTTCCCTAAGGGAGGATTCATATGACTCAATGGCAAGGAAAAGATGGAAAATGCTTGAGCTTCACCATGGAGTCTTGATGTGCCTCACGACTTTAGGGTATATACCTGCAGGAGAATTGGTTTCATCTGCACTCATTCCCTCCACTCCAAGGTTCTGAAGAATCCTCAATATCATGTCCCAGGCCAGAGGATTGTGGAAACAGTTTTCACATGCAATTTTTCAACATCTGGTAAACATCTAATAATACATTAGTCAGAATACATCAGAATATGTATAACTATAGACTATATGTACACCATGTTTTCGAGCAGTCAATCTA
This sequence comes from Pulveroboletus cf. aberrans, assembly GCA_038094155.1. Taxonomy (NCBI): domain Eukaryota; kingdom Fungi; phylum Basidiomycota; class Agaricomycetes; order Boletales; family Boletaceae; genus Pulveroboletus; species Pulveroboletus cf. aberrans. The sequence continues at coordinate 10,379 of JBBPTO010002243.1, forward strand.
TCTGCCTTCTGCTGTGCATTCCATCTTGTGTGTTGATTCAAAAGGGCGGTTGCATGTTCTTGTTCATTGAGCTGGGAGTTGAGTATGTGTTGACAGGATGCTTGATGGGTCTGTGAAAGCTTCTGGATGCATATCCAGCTGAGGGCGTCGACACCCATATGTTGGGAATCAAATGTTATCACTGGATGGGCACCAGTCCTAATCTTGGACTGGAAGTCAACTGCTAATAATTGAATCACCTCTTGGTTCCAGGGGGATGTCCTCAGTGAACCCTGCCAGTCAATAGCGATGGTGTTGGTTGCAGGGGGGGGGACCTCCATCCTGATCAAATGCTTGTACTTGACTGCGAGAGGCTTGACATGGGTGGGTGACTTTGGAGGATCGAGTTGTCATGATATCCTTCTGTTCCAAATATCTCCAAAACGCTGTCTAACACAATGTTAATCGTGGCCAGGCAAGGACCTAATGCAGTACTTACATGCAAATAATTCATGTGGCCATGTGGTCCTGGTTTCTTCCTGGAAGATATGCCTAGGGGGGCCTCTTCATCATCATCACCTTCCCAACCATTGGAAGAAAAGTTTCCAGTATGCTTCGGTTTACATGGCATGAAAGTGTTGATCTTCACATTGATAATTTCCTCTAAATGGAAATACAGGCATCTACCACACCGTGAACTGTTGAGTCAACAAGGTAAGTAGCTGTAGAATTCAGATGGTCCATTACAGTGTGACATATGACACTGTTCAAAGCATCAGCAGAGGTAACAGCCTGCTATCATAAGCATGTGTGCCATTGGTGGATTGGTGTGAGTTTGATGGTAAGACAGTAGAGGATATAGGCATAGATGCATTAAGAGTTGGTGTTCAGAGCAACTCTAGGTCTGGGTCGAATGGAAGCCTGTGGGATGTTGGGTGGAGTAACCACAAGTGGTTGTAGGGCATCATAATTAATAGTAGTGACAGGCTGCGGGTTCATTACAGTACCAGAGTCCAAGGTTGCATTTGAGGGCAACTGGGTAAGTGTCTCAATGGCCATCTTGTCAACATTGGATGAAAGGCTCAAAGATTCTAGACTAGAGTCAGGCTATATACAAGAATTAAA
>JBBPTO010002244.1:0-11480 GCA_038094155.1 Pulveroboletus cf. aberrans
ATACTGCACCTGACCTTCATGATAACGATCAAGATAAAAGGAATCCAGATCCTCCTCCTCATCATGTCATAATCAACATTCCCAATCTTTGACCACCTGTTCGTCAAAGATCTAGATCACCTTCCTCTCATTCAAGCACTTCATTATCTTCTCCACCATCTTCATCATCATCCTCTGATTCCAATCCTCATACACCGCCACCCAAGCGAGATCTACAATGTACTGGACAGAGAGAAACCATTAAGGACAGTCATAGACAGTTCAAACTTCCTCCTCAACCAGAACCACCTCCTGAGTTTCATGCTTGCCCACCTATGGGAACTAGAGCTACTTTCAGACCTCCAATTCCAGAGAGACACTCTACTTGAATTACTCAACCAAGGATTCTTCCCGATAACACATATGGAAATCGACATCCTGTTGAAATTGAGAGAGATATTCATTCTGGCACTGTACCCCCTCAAGAGGAGACTTCTCAACGAGAACCGGTTACACAACCAAGACCTACCAATGAAGAAGAAGACATGGGAACCATGTATGGTAACTGATGGATGAGAATCCACCTGTCTGCCACTATAAGCGAGAACAACCCCAGACAGTATAAAGATATACTTAAGCTTTCTAAGGATGAACAACATCAATGGAAAGCTGCTATGAATGAAGAACACCAATCCCTCATGCAACGCAAAGTTTGGGACTTGGTTGATCTACCCAAAGGTCGTCAACCCATCAAAGGGAGATGGGTATATGCAGTTAAAAGCAACGGTCATAAAAAGGCTCACTTTGTCGCAAAAGGCTTCACTCAAGTCTTCAGTATTGACTATGAAGAAACCTTCTCACCTGTTACCAGATTTGAGACAATTCGTCTACTCCTAGCTCTTGCAGCTTTGGAAGACTGGGAGATTGAATCCCTTGATGTCAAAACAGCATTCCTGTTTGGCAAATTAGACAAAGAACTTTATATGGTTCAACCTGAAGGTTTCATTCAATTGGACCAGGAGAAGAACATTTGTTGTCTTCGAAGGGCCATCTACGGCCTCAAACAGGCTGCACTCCAATGGAACAAGGAGTTGCACAAGAGCCTTCTGGAATTCAGCTTCAAACGCTGTATTTCTGATCCTGGAGTTTATATCAAACTCATCGGTGAACATTTGATTGTTCTAGTTTTCTATGTTGATGATGCTCTTTTTATGGGTAGTAATAGAACCATCACTCTCCAACACAAGAAACGGTTCATGGAACAATGGAAATCCAGAGATCTTGGCCCTGCCAAAGAATATCTCGGAATGAGGATCACCAGAGATCGTTCTAAACAAACTCTGAGACTTGATCAATGCTCCTACGCTTTCAAAGTAGTTGAGCACTTTGGTCAGACAAACTGCAAAGCAGTTTCAACTCCTCTACCCTCTGGATATAACTCCAAGCCAAACGAAAGTCAATCGAACTCAGATCTTTGAAGTCGTTATCAATCGGTCATTGGATCATTGCTCTACATCATGCTTGGAACATGACCAGACCTAGCTTATTCAGTGATCAAGATGTTGCAGTTCTCTGCAAATCCCTCTGAAGAACATTTGCAGAAGGTGCTCTATATAGTGTGCTATCTAGCTCATACTCAGGCTCTATGTCTGACATATACTGCGAACTGCCCAAACGATGGTTTTGTGGCCTATTCTGACACTGATTGGGCTGGAGACATTGAGACCTCATGGTCCACCACTGGTTACTCTATATTCCTTGCAAATGGAATAGTCTCATGGCTATCCAGGCAACAATGACAAGTTCAACTTTCATCCACTGAAGCAGAATACTGTGGAATGACAGAATGTACGAAGCAACTTCAATGGATTCATAATCTGTTTGAAGAGGTGTCTTATCCTCTCTCAATCATTCCTCTATGCATTGATAATCAAGGCGCCATATTCCTTGCTTCAAATCCTGCTCAAGAAGGATGAACAAAACATGTTCGCATCCCTGAACATTACATGCGGGAGGCTGTTGAATTCAGTGAAGTAGAACTATTCTATGTTCCTTCCAATTCACAGTTTGCAGATATCTTTACCAAGAATCTTGGAAAGATTGCATTTGAGCATGGATGAAAGTGTTTGACTCTTTCTTCATTCCAATGATGACCAATATTTCTAGTGAAGAGGAGTGTTGAAACTTGGTATTCGCTTTCTGCTCTTTTATTACATAACCAAGGTTCTAGATCATGATCATATAATCATTGGTCATTTCCACTCTTATATTGTTTCATCATTCAGATACTTATGCCATTGGCTAGTATCTATATCCTACCGATATCTTCGGTCATTCAGTCATGTTTTATGACTCATTCCTATCCATATATGATAGAGATCTATACAGGTACAAACAGTCCTGTAAAGTATTTAGGGAGAGCTCCCTCATGATTGCTCTCCAGTTAGAATTTCATCCAACTCAGACAGTAAAGTCGAGTCCCCTCCTTCTGTCTTACCTCTATAGTACCTTGCAATACTTCCTTTATCCTTGGTGAGTTCTTCCACCAAGGTCCATAACCTTTCCTCTCCCTATCAGTCCCTTGACTGGTAGGACCGTCCACTACCTCGGAGGACGAGATAAAGAGATCTTTGCATCTCTTTAGTCTTCATCCCATGGCTCCAGAGCGAGCTCAACAGTTACGTGTACTGAGTGAATCTCACCAGAAAACGACGCAATCGTAACAAGGTAGGTATCAATCTAGTAGTACAATGGTACTGTGCTAACTCAAGCTTCTTCTTGAAGATTCTTCCACATGGTATTGCTCAGCTTATCCACAAATCACCAGAGGACTACGGTGCACTGAATTTTAAGGTAGAGTTCCATATCATTCTAGCAACATAAAATATTGATGGATGCCAGATTCCGGTTGAGCAGGCATTGATTGATTACGTCCGTGAGATGTACATCAACCCTGACCACATCGTGTTCGATCTAGTGCCACCTGCTCTTAATGATGTCATACAAGCTTGCCATGACAATATCGGTCAGCCAACCATTACGCAGGAGACGGTGTGGGACATCTATCTCCAAATTCTCTGCAGTTTGCAAGCAATGGAGCAAGACGACATCGAGTCCATACTCACCAGCACTGTAGAAGCTCAAGAGGTCGAAGATAACGATGTCGAAGATAATGATGTTGAACTGATCCCTGGACTTGACCTTCCAGTGAATAAAGACGAGTATGTGGGTGGCATTGGGAATGGTGTTGGGCTTCAGATGTACACTCGACTGGTGATTGTCAAAGGGTATTGTCTAATTGTCTGCAAAACAGAGGCCGAACACCACTCCACGCTGGATCATCTTGAGGAGGAGGAAGCCCTGATCAGTGAGGGCGAAGGCCTTGAAATACTGCCGTTTGTTATTGATGCTTTTTCCAATGATGACGCTGACGAACCTAACGTTGCTGAAGATGACTGGGCTTGATTTATCGTGTCGTTATGTCTTGCACAATGTTCAATGTATTACAACTACATATTGACTATGTATTCGCAAACCGAAAACATAACGATGGCTGACCAAAAACACGACAACGCTTGGCACAGCAGTGTGCTGGGGGTCTACTGACATTGTGATGGCGGTCTTACCTCGTATAGTATCCTGACGGACGCTTCGCACATCATTCATCAGACTTACATAGCACGATTGTCTGGCTTTCCATAGTCTGGTGACCAGCCCATCTGAGGCACGTGCCATGATCCTGCAGATGGGGCAAACTGTCGATAGATGGTCTGGTAAATTTTGTTTGGGGGTGGGCAAAGCCTACCCACACATCCAGATTGTTCCCATGGGCATTTAGTCACATAGGGGCTGAAAACGATGGCACAATGCTCTAGGTACTCAATTCGCAGTGTACTGGCCTCACATGTCATAATAAAAAACAATTTCAAAGAGTCTAAAGACAATTTGTTGAGAACAGAATTTTGATATATTAAATTGTGACTGAGATACACATATGCCAGAGGCAAGAACTACATAAAGAACACTAGGAATAGAAAATTGAGTCACAACAAATTGTTAAACTAACTATTAAAATCATTTTCTCTGTGTGGAACGAAGTACAGAAAATTGCAGTTCAGTACCAGCATGGTTGACAATGTCAATAGCCCCTGAACAGTGTCTGGTGGCATGCCATGACTAGTGTATGTGAACAAAGCATGCTGCATCTCATTCTTCAGTTCTTCAGACTCTAATTAGGACTTGATAATCACCTTTTGAACGCCACAAAGATATCCCCGCGGTTGACAATGTCAATAACCCCTAAACGAGAATCACAGCCATGTATTGTGCTGGACATGAATGACTATGTGTGAAACTGGCAGTGCTCTCTTTGGCTGCTCAAGCCCTCATTCATCACTGGCATTTTATTGATGTTATTCTGAATGGCATGGAGATCATGACGTAATTGCAATTTGACTGGTACTATTCTTTGTGGTTGAGCCATCAGCGAGTGTCAGCAATGGTCAAGATCATACTGCCAGACTTATAAGTTAACCATTTTGTGTGCCATTTTGATTGTTTTGCATGGATATAATTACTATAGATCCTCCTCTTAACATTCATATACAATATACTATATTCTGCAGTACTTTCTCCATCTCAGTTCTGCTTTGCAGTCATGAAATCATGTGTGTGCCACATATTTTGTCAAAATAGGGGTTTTTGGCTTATATAAGCATCATGGATTGCAGATTTGCCTTCGCACATGATCTTCGACCAATGAAAGAATGCATGTGTTCGTCAATAAAAATAGAGAAAACAATTATTTTGCAAATGAATAAACCAGGTGAAAGTAACCCCTAGAATGCACAACAGATTGGTATGCTCTCGTTGTTCTTCATTCGATCATGGACCTGCACACAGTCGTAAAGACAGTCCTCGACATCTCCCTGCACCTCATGTATGAGGTCACACATATATGCACCTGCGACCAGCTTCCTGAAGCCTTTCTTGCAACTCTAAATGATACGGACAAGCTTGATCCCCTCAAAGCATGTGTAATTGTCCATTTCCTGTCATTGGAACATATCGTTCCACAAAAATCTCAACTTTGAGCTGCATTGGAAACTCTGAATGGGCATGATTCTATCATAACGGCAGGTACTGGCAGCAGAAAGACCCTCTGCATCCTAATGTCACTGGGGCTTCAACCGAGGACGATGTTGGTCACTATTTTGCCTCTCAAGTGTCTGCAGATCACACAGGTATGATTATTTGGGCTGCAATGTCTCCCTTTGATGTCTACATGTTATGTCTGCTACTATTTGGGTGTCGGAGTGTGAGAAGTACTACATCAAAATGACCGCAATCTCGGTCTACACAATGAGAAGCAAGGTTGCACAAGAGATTTGTGAGTGATGTGAAGGAAATTGCGAGACCATGTTGCGCAAGTGCTTCAATTTTTTTGCTTTGATGCTCCATTTGTCCACAAGAACAGCATAAACAGGGCAGCAGTATAGGCTCATGTTTGAGTGAACATTTGCAAGCTGGGTGACAATGACCTGACAAGGCTATGTGCATCAAGAGAATTTAGGATGTAAAACCAGGTACAAGATTGATTCGTATGGTACATGCATCCTTGGTAGTGTTTTCTTTAATGGCCTGAGCCGGGAGGCACTCATGAGAAGTTTGCCAAGAGCCTGAGTTGAGACACTGCTGGGCCAACCTTCGAGGAGATGTCCCATGTGGCCAGAAATTTGGGTGTGACTTCAGGTGTTGTCAGTCACATCTCATGCTTGATGTTGTCCATCTCATTAGACACTTTCCGAGCAACGTAATCCATTGGATGTGGTTCCATCCAAGATAAAAGGTGCAGCAAGCCACAAGGATCTTTAAAAATGTTGTCAAAGAGCTGAGTGAGACCAGAGATGTCCCTGGGGTTGTATATCTTCCCCCAGAGTACTGTGAAGTTGAATTTCGAGCAATTTAAGACGGTAGTGAGTGGTGTTAAGAGTAAAAGACAGCTTAGATGGAGAAGCTTCATTGCTCTTCTGATTCGTTCATGCACAGACACATTCCTTGTGCGACTGGTCCAGATTTGCCCCACAATCAGAACACGAAGCAGGTTGCAGGGGATTGTTGTCCAGGTCAACGTCCATTATGATCGATCATGCTAAGACTTATCATATTACTGATAAACCTATCATCTTTCCACATGGACGTTATCCTCGATTGCATGGACCTTTTTGTGCCCAAACAGAGGTTATCTATCATGTGTGATAACGAATCTGCAGTCCCCTTTGCCCTGCAATGAAATTTACCAGACCGTCTATCAACAGTTTGCCTCATCCACAGGATTGCAGCATGTGGCTGGTCACCAGACTACAAAAGTGGGTGGATGACCCAGTGAGTATTATGGACTGTTTCACCCGACAATTCTGCAGGACAAGTGTGTTTTTGACAGGAGATCCTCCCCTCACAAGACTCATGAATATCAAACAGTCAGGGAATGCTCCCATCGTTATCACCCACAGCATGGTGGAGTCTTTGTATCCTGATCAGGAACTGATTTTATAGATGCAAATGGGGTTACTGCATCCAGCACGTGTATCAATAGAAGACATGAGCGAGACACCCGCCTAGAACCACCAGCACCTGACCATAGCTCCATTGGGGTGGTGAAAGCCGCAGCACTGTCTCTGTGGTGCATTCTCAGTTTTCGCTTACTCATTCCTCCCAGATCAATCCCATATGGATTAATCTCGGTAGCATGAGCACACGAACGTTGGTGATCATTCCTTGCACTGTTACTTATTCAATGCCTTCTACAGTGTGAGCCACTCAAAAACGGCAACTGAGGTATAGACAAAATTGTAATTCTATCTACTCCTTCCACAACACAAATATCAGGTTTCCAATGCTATAAATGTGCTAATCTAACGAAGAATAACCATTGTATCAGGTCAGAATTTGACAAATCGAAGGTTCAGTCAGGAGAGCTTGGCCAAAAGTGAACTTGAATTGGAGAATGTCAGGGTTACTGTTTTAGGGTATCAGAGTATCAATATTTGGTAGCATCATCTCTGCACATTTAACTCTGTTATCAATTGATCAGGGTGCCGGTGAGATTTGAATTTCTTGACAGCAAATTCAGCCTGTTTCACATTCAGTCCTTTCCTGTGATGGAATCAGTGGGAACATAGTGTAAGATTGAGAATTTAAGACCCTGGTAAGCATTTATGTATCACCAGGATTTTCAGAAAAAGGCATGAATAGTTTGCACTGAACATGAATTGAGAATCTCGGGAACAACTCTGGCACATTTTAGCAAATTAGCATGTTTTTCACCCTAAAATGATTAAGACATGTGAGTACCGTAATTTCCTGATACATACTGAGTGTCGAATATCATCCCAGAACTTCTTTGATGCCACAGCACATTCACTGCAGATGTCTCCAGTTAATCCAACAGTTCTTCATCCTCAGAGTCTGACAGCCCATTTGCCTTTTTTCATTCTCCTATACAGACAATCTCATCATCTGGCTCTCCAGGGCTGTCACTGAGCTCATCCTCTGATTTCGCAGTGATATTTGGGTCATCCACAAGTCAGTAAGTCAAGCCATTGTTGTTGCACTGCGACGCGAAAGTGAACATTACGTAATCAGTGGTGTTTTTCGAAAATGCAGATTCAGGATAATTAGACCATGTTTCAGTCCTAAAATCAAGTCCCTGTCCTTCCCGTAAAAAATCCAGCCCTGTGGACAGTTGCCGTGTTTGAGTGGCTCACACTGTAGTAGCATACTAGTACACCACTAGTACGTTGCTAGTCGTGCTTAGCTACCATTTGAGACCCGCTAATAATCAAATAGATTAAATAATTGGCTCACGTATACTCTGTTGAAAAAAACATCAAGTCGACGTGCGGCGCAAATACGAACTTATATTGAAGATGTAGTCTTCGCGTTTCCAATGCCATTTTCATCCGACTTAAATTCTACAAAACGCGTCATGCCAAATACATCCCTAGCGGTTCCAACTGCATATCGCCCATCTACCCGACAGTCTTCTACCATACGCCTTGCCGCCCGAACTCGTACCCTTCGTCACAGGCGTCACCAACCTCCCCCCAGACCAACGGCAAACCCCCCCCCCCCCGGTGGCCGGCCCTTTCCTATGAGCAACCGCAAACTCCCCCTCGACGTCCACGAACCTGCTCGCGCTCGCACAAAGGAGGACCACGCCGTCCGCTTCGCCCTCGCGCTCTGACTTTTTGTCCCACACTATCGAGCGCGTTTACAAACGCCGAGGGCCATAACTTACCCATCTGAGGAACCCTCCACCATCTCCTAAAGGACACATCCCTCGACATCGAAAGACCATCAGATGCCGGTCCAGTGAGACTCTCAACACATAGCTACGAGACTCGACCTCTTTCTCGTTCCCGGCCCACACCAACAACCGATCTGTCTCATCCCCAAGCCATACCCCCTCCACGCTAAGGCACGCCGGTCTCCTTCCATCAGGGGCGAGCTCTGCTTCATGCGTCGACAGGCTCCTTCCTCACGGGAACGCAGCCTGCTTGCCTTCCCAATCGCGGGCTTTCGCCAATACCCTCGTACTTAGCACATCACATAACCCCCACCTGTGTCCCCTTCACACATGTAATCACATTTGATATTCACCCCGTAGCGTTTGACATTCACGGATCGTTCGGGATTTGTATCATCTTGATTGCGAGGTCACGTGGGATCACCTACCTTGCAATCTGTTATCACATTACACACCTTCGATAAGGCCTTGTTTCTCAAAAAGAGCCAACGCCTTGCGTTGGAAGAAACTATCGGGCCCCGAGCGTTATCCATCCGGATAGCACCGGTGGCCACGTCAAATGGCTCACTGAAACGTGATGGGCCAACTCAATCCTGTTCCTTCCACAGGCGGAAATCGGGCACCGGAGATCACCTTGCAAGGATGGGCGTTGATGCGAAGCACTCCCTTCGAATCTCGAGTACGTGTCAACCTAGATGATTTACCGCTTTCAAGAACGTGATTTTGAATAACTGACTTCGGCCTGGGAGTCCATGTGGAAAGCAGGAAAACAAGTGATGGATAGCATATGTGACGATCATCGTATCGAAGTTCAAACGAGTCACAGCTCGGGATCAGTGCGTTAGTTTGATGCGAGCATCGGGATGTGTGTGCCCGTGGGTCGCCCTTAGCGAGCTTTCATCAAATTCCATGAGCTTGAGGTGCTTGACAGACCGGGATAAAACGGGAGATAGAAGCTGATGCTAAACACCTGATGACGGTCCAGACTATCGCCGCAATCCGGTTCATCAAAAAGCGAATCACGACGCCAATGCAGCCTACCTCTGATACCACACCCGAACCTGAGGCTTGAGCGCAAGGACAGTTCACCTCAGTTGAGACGCTTCGTTGAGTGTCTAGCGATCCATAGTCCCCCAGACTGACGTCACACTTTGAGCGTTGATCAAAAAAAAACCACCCTGGTGTTCGGACGCCCATCTCGCACGGAACGCGTCGCTGCTGCGCCTTCCACAAGGCTACAACGGAGTTCCTGACGGAGATCCCCCTGATAACCCCGAGATGTTTCGTTCACGTATCGTTTAAATCCCGTTGGGAACGGGTCTTGGGAAGGTATACACGAAAGCCGCCATTCCTCCCTCCCGCGTTCGTCATGCAGACCGACCGCGAGGAGACACGCACATCGTACGAGAAAGATGAGGTCGTGTACAGTCAAGTGGACGTCCACACGGCAGAGTCACGACAAGCTGCGGAACGAGGGCTCGTTCGCAAGCTCGATTATAGGTTGTTGCCCACCGTCGTGGTCATCTTCTTCATGAATTACATCGATGTGCGTCCACTGATCGCTACAACGCGCACCGCCATGTTCACTTCTTCGACATCACAGCGCGTCGCGATTACTGCTGCACGTCTCAAGGGTTTACAGACAGATCTGAACTTGTCAGGTACGTCCTTGTCCGTTCATGACCTCCAGATCTTTGAGCTCATGCGGGCGATAGACATACAGTACGATACAGTGGTCGCGATTCTTTATGTATCATACTGTCCTGCGCAGATACCGTCCAACATGGTGAGCCGTCTGGTCATTTGCTGACGCGCGGGTTGAAACCGTCCCCAAGGCTCTCAACTACGTCTCAAGGTCGATGGCATTCATCTCAGGTCGAACGATCGCTGACACTCTACCCACGCCAGACCCACCTTTTATATCGGCACCTGCGTCGTCCTGTGGGGCTTGACGAGCGCCCTCACTGGCGTCACCCACAACTTTTCCGGTGTCATGGCCTGCCGCGTCTTTATCGGGTTACCGGAGGTAACGTGGCGGAACCCATTTAGACGCAGACGTCTAACACGGGATGTGACTTCAGGCTGCATACTACCCTGGGGCCATCTATCTTTTGTCACGGTGGTACACGCGCAAGGTACGTGTTGCTCTAGCTGTGACATCATGACGTTTTGCTGTAGCATCGCGTCAGGAACTGGCATTTCGAACCGCCATCCTTTATTCTGGGCTGCTCGTCTCCAATGCCTTTGGTAGCGTGAGTCTCTCTGCACCCCATTACGCGAGCGGACCTTCTGACAAGTTCATCGTACCTAGTTGTGGGCTGCGGCTATCCTCGGAACCATGGATGGGGTGATGGGCATCAATGCATGGAGATGGTATGGTTTTCTGGCGCTCACAGAAAAACACTCTTACCCTAGACCGCAGGCTTTTCTATATCGAGGGTGCAATAACGATAGTCATTGGCTTGATTTCCATGTGCGTTCGATGTTCTTCGTCGTTGCTTGCTTGCTCAGCAAATGTCTAGGTGGGCACTCCCAGATTATGTACGTTCGGAATCCCCATACTTTTTGCGAGTTCCTAAGTCCTCGTTTTTTGCTAGCCACACAACACCAAGTGGTTGACTCCCGAGGAGAGACATTTGGCACAAGTTCGGATCGCAGAGGACTCTGGCGAAGCTGACAAGGATTCTGAACATGCTTCGTGAGTCTGTCCGCGTCTCCTTCGCGTTTCTGAACACCGACCGCGTTTGCAGGATCTTCGAAGGACTCAAGATGGCGCTCAGAGATCCCAAGATCGTGATCTTCATGCTCATGAGTTTCTCTCAAGTGTTGGGACTCAGTTTCGCCAACTTCCTGCCGACGTGAGGGCCTCCGGACGAGCGCTCTGTGAACTAAGCTGAAACATGTGCATGTTCAGGTTGACCGCTACTCTCGGCTACTCGACGACCATCACGTTGTTGCTGGGAGCGTACGTACCTCAATGCGATGTTTGTTTCGTGATGACTCCACCCGTTGCGTTTCATCAGCCCACCTTGGATCTCTTCGGCCATCCTGACGCTCGTCACCGCGCGACACGCTGGTAAGCCGCCTCGACTCTCGCTGAGCAGACCAAACGAATGTATCCACATGCAGACGCCACGGGCGAACGGTTCTTCCATGTTACCATAGGATGGTGGGTCGCCATCGTCGGTTATAT
>JBBPTO010002246.1:0-11476 GCA_038094155.1 Pulveroboletus cf. aberrans
CCTAAGGTAGCACATTGCCTCCTCTCTGTGCCCACTCTGACCTTTCAAGGCTTTAGATGTGAGATTTCAAATGGCAGAACCTGCATCTGGGACGATTGAGGATTTCTGGTCATCTGGGCATCTGCCTCATGCCCAGATAACAATCTTCATTGGTTTCAGTCAGTTTTGATTAAACCTGGAATGATTGCCTCGATGGTAACTAATGATTCATATCATCTTTGGCACCATCACTTTGGACATTGTTCCAAGAATGTGATGAGACATCTAGGCACTCAGACTTCTGGCTGCCCCTCCATATCCATTCCACCTGACATTCCACCTTCCAAAGGCTGCACTTTAGGCAAAATGTCAGATTGCCCCTTCAGTCTTTCGATCAAGAGAGCTGGTCACCCCCTTGCCCTATTGCACACCGATTTAATGGGACCTTTTCCTGTTGAATCACACTCATGTTGTCACTATGTCCTTACACTCATCGATGACTGCTCTGCCTTTGCCCTCCTCCACTTCCTATGTGAGAAATCTGGTACTGCATCTGCGCTTCAATGCCAGATTGCTTGGCTTGAGAACCAGTCTGGTTCTCATGTCACCTCTGTATGTTCAGATCATGGTGGGAAATACTTGAAAAAGGATGTTCAATCGTTTTTCTCATCTTGAGGCATCACACATCAGATCTCATTTCCCCACACTTCACAACAGAATGGACATGCTGAGAGATTCAATCGTACCATCATGAAGAAAGCAGAAGCTATGCCTCATCACGCTAGTCTACCTAGAGTCTTCTGGCAAGAAGCTCTAGAGATCTCTCTTCACATCTATAACAGACAGCCAGTAAGATGACACCAGTGGAAAACACCCATTGAACTATTCAATGGAGACAAATCAGATGTGTCTTATTTTCACATCTTTGGTTGCAAGGCTTATGTGTTCATTCCCCTTCAACAACGTCAGGATAAACTCTCAGCAAAAGCTGAAGAAATGGTCTTTATTGGATATGAGACCAACACAAAGGGTTGGAGATTCTGGTCAACTCAACATCACCAAATATTTATCTCCACCCATGCCACCTTTAATTAATCAAGTTTCCTTTCTGCTTCCAGAGAGATAGAAGACAAACTGCCCTTGATATCTGAAGACACTGCACCTGACCTTTATGATAATAACCAAGATGAAAGGAATTCAGACCCTCCTTCTCATCATGTCATAATCAACATTCCTGATCTTCAACCACCTATTTGTCAAAGATCTAGATTACCTTTCAATCATTCAAGCACCTCATTATCACCTCAACCATCTTCATCATCCTCTGATTCCAATCCTTGTACACCATCACCCAAGTGAGATTTACCACATACTGGATAGAGAGAAACCATCAAGGACAGTCACAGACAGTCCAAACTCCCTTCTCAACCAGAACCACTTTCTGAGTTTCATGCTTGCCCACCTACAGGAACTAGAGCTACTTTCAGACCTCCAATCCTGGAGAGACATTCTACTCAACTAACTCAACCTAGGATTCTTCCTGATAACATCTATGGGAATCAACATTCTGTTGAAATTGAGAGAGATATTCATTCTGGTGTTGTACCCCTCCAAGAGAAGTCTTCTCAATGAGAACCAGTTACACAACTGAGACCTACCAATGAAGAAGAAGATATGGGAACCGTGTATGGTAACCAATGGATGAGAGTTCATCTGTCTGCCGCTATAAGGAAGAATAACCCCAGACAATATAAAGATATACTCAAACTTCCTAAGGATAAACAATGCCTCTGGAAAGCTGCTATGAATGAGGAATACAAATCTTATGCAATGCAAAGTTTGGGATTTGATTGATCTACCTAAAGGTTATCAACCCATCAAAGAGAGATGGATATATGCAGTCAAAAGTGATGGCCATAAAAAGGCTCACTTTGTTGCTAAAGGCTTTACTCAAGTCTTTAGTATTGACTATGAAGAAACCTTCTCACCTGTTACCAGGTTTGAAACAGTTCATCTACTCCTAGCTCTTGCAGCTTTGGAAGACTGGAAGATTGAATCTCTTGATGTCAAGACACATTCCTGTTTGGCAAATTAGATGAAGAACTTTATATGGTTCAACCTGAAGGTTTCATTCAATCGGGACAGGAGAAGAAAGTTTGTCATCTTCAAAGGGCCATCTATGGCCTCAAACAGGCTGCACTTCAATGGAACAAGGAGTTGCACAAAAGCCTTATGGAACTCGGCTTTCAATGCTGCATTTCTGATCCTGGTGTCTATATCAAATTCATCAGTGAACATTTGATTGTTCTAGTTTTCTATGTTGATGATGCTCTTTTTATGGGTAGTGATAGAACTCTCACTCTTCAACACAAGAAACAGTTTATGAAATGATAGAAAACCAGAGATCTTGACCCTGCCAAAGAATGAGGATCACCAGGGATCATTCTAAATGAACTCTGATACTTGATCAATGCTCCTATGCTTCCAAAGTAGTTGAGCGCTTTCATCAAACAAATTGCAAAGCAGTTTCAACTCCTTTACCCTCTGGATACAATCCCAAGCCAAATAAAGGTCAATCAAACTCAGATCTGCAAAGTTGCTACCAATCAGCCATTGGATCATTGCTCTATATCATGCTTGGAACATGACCAGATCTAGCTTATTCAGTGATCAGGATATTGCAGTTCTCTGCAAATCCCTCTGAGGATCACTTGCAGAATGTGCTCTATATTGTGCACTATTGTTGAGACTGGATCTCCTCCACTCAAACTCTGGTTGGAGATCAGAGATTGAAGGGAGTGAATGGCTGGAGATGGTTGGAGGTCCAGAGGATCATGTCCAGAGGGGTAAAGGCTTGACACATGACTTGTGTGTCACATCTCTGCGCTGTCATGGCCTTCTTGGTCAGAGACACATCGAAGGAACTCAGAGAGAGAACAGAAGAGGAGTCTAAGATGATATTCAGGCTGAGCTATCTATATACAGAGTCGGAGTGTATATATGGAGAAAATCTGAGGCTATGTAAATAGGTAAGTTGAAGGTTGGAGAGATCATATGCTGGATCTGTGCTACACAGTGTCAGATGGAACAGAGAGGTGGGACTAAACTAAATAGAGAACAAGGAACATACATAAGGGAATCTAAGATAAGTCTGGAGGAACAGAGGAGTGGAGTTGGTGAGGGGTCATCAAAGGGGTGTGTGGAGTTAGTCTGGAGGTCAGAGTTGTGTTGATTACATGGGATATGACAGTATTCCTCTCTTAAACCTGAAACCCTGAAGGTTGTTAGAACAAAATGGAGTTGGTCACCATCACAGTTTGAAGGGGGGTATAAAGTCATTGGCAGTGTTGGAACATGGCTTGATCTCATATCACTATCATGTCTGGAACTGAAAACATCAAGTCTTGATCCAACACAAGTCTCGCAAAGTGTGAGGATAACAACAACATCTTGTAAAGGCTGTGGAACAGAGAAGGCAGATGAAGGTGAGAAAGGAGGAGGTGCACCAAAGGGCAGAGAAGGAGGCTCATCAGAAGGCAGAGAAGAAGGTGCACTGAAGGGTGGAGGCAGAGGCATGGAGGGTGGCGGAGGAGGTTGTAAGGCAAATGATGAAGGAGACCATGAGGAGGGTGACTGAGAAGGCACAGAGGCAGGTGAGCACATGAGCCATCATGCAGAGGGCAACTGATGGAGGGCAATTAGAGCAGGTGGGGCTGAGCTTCAGAAAAGGCAAGGGGTGAATGACTGTCAGATGTGTGATGAGCATGGGCTTGAGTGCATTCTCAGGCCTGGTAAGTTGACATTGTGCAAGGAATGCCAAGAGGCAAAAGTGAGTGTGAGAGGCTGGGTGAGGAGAAGGCAGAGGAAGCAGAGGGAGTGGAGCACATGCAGAAGAAGGCATGGCTGGAGGAGGCAGAGGGGAGTGGATCAAAATCCAGAATAAACAAAGCCCTTCTCAAGGTGCTTTGAGAGATTCAGAATGCACTCAATCATCAGAGTCATGCATTTGACTGACAATAGGTGCTGCTGAACACACTGGTGTAGCTCAAGGTGAAAGAACTCTATGGAGAGCTGGAGGAGACAGAGGACAAATGGCAGGATGAGGAGGTTGTGAAGGAGTTGGCTGAATTGGCCAAGGAAAATGTGGTGGCATCAATGGAGACGGATGGAGTAGAGGGAATGGAGGGTGGAGGGTTGAAAAGTGACACAGAGGATGAGTAGTCAGTCCTCCTTCAATCCTGTAAATAGTCTTTGGTGAAATTATGCCTGACTTGACTGGACTGATGGGGCAACAAGGGAGTGAGTCAGAGAAGGCCTGAGGGCCAGAGGAAGTCAGAGAGATGGAGGGGAGAGAATGGAGGCTGAGGATGGAGTGAAGAGTGGTTGGGAAGTGCAGGAGCAGCTCCTATACCCCTTTTAGGGTCGATGTCCCAGCATCAAAAAAAAAAAACAGAAGTTACTGAAGTGTGAAGGTACTGGAGGTATCAGAGGGAAATACTAAGGCCAGAGCCCTGAGGGAATAATTCAACCTCAGATGCACAGAAACTGTAGAGGCTAAAGAGAAGGAGGTGGGATACCATGGAGCACAGGAAGTAACTCTGGACAGAGGGAAGTGGAGTGTGTCAGGGAACCACAGAGTGCATTAAGCAGCTCTGAGCAGGAATGAAAAGGTGGGGGGTGGGATTGATACTTTCTGAGCAGACTTTTTCCAGGGGCTCCAGGCAATTGGATTAGGATCTGGAGTGAGTGGATGTTGAGACTGCCAGGTAGTGATCAATGAGTTCAGAAGAAGATGGAGAGGTGAAGGAGAGTGGAGAGAGTGAAAGCACATGGGGTGCATGGAGCAACTCCAGGCAAGGGGAGGTGGGTGACACTGTCAAGTCTGAATGGCCATTTTCAAAGGTGCTCCAGCCAGTCTTGTTAGGATCTGAGACAGATGGAGGTTGGTGGTGTCAGGAAAGGCAGGTTGGGGATGTCAGAAGGGGTTGGAGCAGAGAATGGAGATATGAAGATATGAAGAGAAGCCATAATCCAAGGCAATAGCCCTGCAAATGAACAGAGGGAGCAAACTTAACTTCTGATGCACAGCAACTAGAGGCCAAGGAAAAGGAGGGGTAAGGGGGGTGTGAGTGCTGCACTGGGCAGACACAGGCAGAGGGTGGACTGAAGATCTGAGGCAGAGTGAGGAATGATCTAGGAGTGCACAGTGCAACTGGAATGCTACTGTAGGAGACTCAAGCTCCCTACAATGACATTCCAACTTCCTCCAAGTATTCATCCATTCTCTGAGTTCCTTCAAAGTCCTCTGCTGCTCCTCTGAGACTCAACAGTCACAGGCCATCTTCTCAAGTTGGAACTCCAACCTCTAGAGGACCAGACCTTACTTTCTGCACTCTGGATGAGTCATCCATGAGTTGGAGTTGTGTTTCCATTGTAGGAGACTCAAGCTTCCTACAGTGACATTCCCATTTTCTCTGAGCATTCATACATCCTCTGGAGTCCTCCGAGTTACTCCACCACTCCTTCAAGACTCAATAGTCAGAGGCTGTCTTCTCGAGTCGGAACTCCAATGTCCAGAGGACTGGACCTTTGTTCCTGCACCCTGAACGAGTCATTCATGAGCCAGAGTTGTGTTTCCTTATCAGGATATTCCTTTATTGAGTATCTGCATTTGTTCCTTTATCTTTCCTTTTGATTCACAGTCTTGGGAATCCCCAGACTTAAAAGTTTCTACATAGAACTTAGTTTTAAAAGTGAATTACCATCATCTACCATCAGTTCTAAGTCTCCGAAGTCGATTTCCTTCATTTCCCTTCAAGTCCAGTCAAGTCCTGCAACTCCTGACAACTCCTGACAACTTCATAGTTGATTCCTTAGCCCTACCAAATGGGGAGGAATCAGACTCTTATTTTCCAGCTCTCTCAGGACATCAGTGAGTCATTCCTATTCGCCCTCACCCACTTTCTTTCTCTCTTTGCAATCCCCTGGGTCAAGAACTACACTCACACCCTTTTCATTAGCTTAGGAGTTCCACTTCAGAGTTCCTAGGAGTTTTACACCATATCAGGATATTACCTTATTTAGTGTCTATATTTGTTCCTTTATGTTTCCTTTTGATTCACAGTCTTGGGAATCCCCAGACTTAAAACTTTGTACATAGAACTTAGTTCTAGAAGTGAATTACCACCATCCAGCATCAGTTCTAAGTCTTCGAGCCCAATTTCCTTCATTTCCCTTCAACTCCAGTCAAGTCCTGCAACTCCTGTTAACTTCTGACAACTCCATAGTTGATTCCTTAGCCCTACTGAATGGGGAGAAATCAGACTCTCATTTTCCAGCTCTTTCAGGACATCAGTGAGCCATTCCTATTTCCCCTTACTCATTTTCTTTCTCTCTTTACAATCCCCTGGGTCATGAACTATGCTTGCACCCTTTTTATTAGCTTAGGAGTTTTACAACATGGAGTGGATCAGAGATGAGGCAGAGGTGAGGGAATGGGGAGGGGTGTGAGTGTTGCTCAAAGCAAATGCAAGCAAGAGGGATCAGATATAAAGTCTGATCAATCTCAAGGGAACTGAGGAGGGTGGTCATCCGGAGGATGGCTGGGCAGGCCAGAGTGAGCTTGGAGCTCGAAACCAGGGACTGGGGTAATGTCAAAGGGATTAGAATTTGCTCTACAGTTGTCATGAGAAGGTGCCACTACAAAAATCCTATGATCAATGGATTGTTAGTGGGTGATCTGATGGTGCTTGATCAAGCATGTGTCTGAAATCCAATGAGGGCATGCATGAGGCATCAGAGGTGATTTCCCTGAGATGAAAAAGTGAAGTTAAAAAGTTGGATGTTGGAGGTGTGAAGTTTAGAAGTGTGGAAGACATTGGAAGGGACAAAGGGACAGAAATGCCATCAAGGTGCTCAGAGGAGCATAGAGGTCATAGGCAACCATCAGGGAGGTTGGAGGTCAGGAGGTGGGGTCGGAGTTGTGAGAAGATTGGTGTTTCTCCAAATGGATGGCAGAATGAGCTGAGGGTGACAGTCCCAATTGTAAGTAATGAATGGATTCATTGTGGCAGAGGTACAGAAGGGTCAGGGGATAACACAGCTCCTGAGGGTAGGGTTGAATGGTCCACAGGTCTATCTTTTGGCTGGACATCTCTGGAGGAACTCAAGTTACCCCAGAGACATCTCAAGTGATGAAGATGTTCTGGTTCAGAAGCTTAGAGAAAAGACTTGAGATAGAAATTTTGATGTGGGCATGAGGGGTCATAGTCAGAGTAGTGACAGTACAGGAGGAAGCTTGAATATACTGTTAAGACTGGATCTTCTCCACTCAAACTCTGGTTGGAGATCAGAGGTCAAAGAGAGCAAATGGCCAGAGATGATTGGAGGTCTGGAGAATCATGTCCGGAGGGGTGAAGGCTTGACACATGACTTGTGTGTCACATCTCTACACTGTCACAGCCTTCTTGGTCAGAGACACATCGAGAGAGAACAGAAGAGGAGTCTAAGATGATATTCAGGCTGAGCTATCTACATACAGAGTCGGAGCATATATATGGAGGAAATCAGAGGCTATGTAAATAGTTAAGTCAAAGGCCAGAGAGATCATATGCTGGAGCTGTGCTCTGGGCCAGAAATGAGCCAGAGCTGTGCTACACAGCATCAGATGGAACAGAGAGGTGAGATTAAACTAAATAGAGAACAAGGAACATATGTAAGGAAATCTAAGATAAGTCCAGGGGATGGAAGAGTGAAGTTGGTGAGGGGTTACCAGAGGAATGTGCAGAGTTAGTCCGGAGGTCTGATTTGTGTCAATTACAAGGAATATGACAACTATCTATCCCATACTCAGGATTTGTGCCTGACCTATACTGTGAATGGCCTAAATAATGGTTTTGTGGCTTATCCTAACACTGATTGGGCTGGAGACATTGAGACTTCATGGTCTACCACTGGTTACTATATATTCCTTGCAAATGGAATAGTCTCATGGCTTTCCAGGTGACAATGAAGAGATCCACTGAAGCAGAATGCTGTGAAATGACAGGATGCACAAAACAACTCCAATAAATTCACAATCTGTTTGAGGAAGTGTTTTATCCTCTTTCTGCCATTTCTCTATGCATTGATAATCAAGGCATCATATTCCTTGCCTCAAATCCTGCTCAAGAAGGATGCATCAAACATGTCCAGATCCCTGAACATTATATTCAGGAGGCTGTTGAATTCAGTGGAGTAGAACTATTCTATGTTTCTTCCAATTCACAGTTTGTAGATATCTTTACCAAGAATCTTGGAAAGATTGCATTTGAGCATGGATAAAAGTGTTTGACTCTTTTTTTTGTTTCAATGATGACCAATATTTCTAGTGGAGAGAAGTGTTGAAACTTGGTGTTCACTTTCTGCTCTTTTATTACATGACCAAGGTTCTAGATCATGATCACATGATCATTGGTCATTTTCACTCTTATATTGTTTCATCATTCATTATAGAAATGAGATACTTATGCCATTGGATATTGTTTATATTTTACTGATATTTTCAGTTCTCCAGTCATGCTTCATGACTCATACCTATCCATATACAATAGGGATCTATACAGAGACAAATATTCCTGTAAAGTATTTAGGGAGAGCTCCCTCAAGTCACTCTCTAGTTAGAATCCTATTCAGCTCAGACAGTCAAGTCAAGTCTCCTCCTTCTCTGTCTTACTCCCTAGACTCTTTATCTTGCAATACTTCATTTATCCTTGGTGAGTTCTTCCACCAAGGTCCATAACCTTTCCTCTCTCTATCAGTTCCTTGACTGATAGGACTGTCCACTACCTTGGAGAATGAGACAAAGAGATCTTTGCATCTCTTTAGTGGCTTGTTTGTAGGGAACTGCAAGGGTATCAGATATCCATGCAGGTATGATACCCTTACTCATGCAGAGTACAGGTATGGGTATCACAAATGATACCCATACCTGTACCAGCACCCTGGATGGGGCTTTGGATAAAAACCAGTAGAAGCATAAACTAAGTACTGATTACTTCAGAGTATGAACTTTTTGACATGCTGTCAGCCCTTGCTCCCCCCAAACACACTGAGTTATGGTCTGAGCTCAACAGCTACCTATCCACTGATGTTGAACATATCACTGATCCTCTAATTTGATGGTATGAGCACTGTTTCATATACTCTACTCTGGCTTGCATGGCCCTGGACTATCTAATGATACCAGATAACTAATTTCATCATCTTAATGTTGTAAAATGCACTAAGACCATATCATAGCAACTTCAATTGTATCTTCAGCCATGGTTGCTTACTACTCAGTCATGTTTGCTCTTGCCTTTCAGTTCAGTCCACCCATGCTCTCCTATGTCTTGACTACTAGATCAAATTGGACCTTGCTAAGACTGATGATGTTTTTGGAGTTGCTGCATTGCCAGATGTGAATGGTTGTGAGGAGAAACTTGTAGAGAATTGGGACAAGATCACATTGAACTAGTTACATACCACTGTTCCTCATATATAGATTTTATCACTGTTGACATGAATTAATGGGATACCCAAGGGCATCAATAACCATACCTGTGTGCATACCTGCACCTGTGGAGATGGGTATCATCCTGCAGTGGATATGGGTATGGGCACAGGCCTGGGCACCTGAAAGTATACCTGTGCCATTCCCTACTTATTTGTAGGGTTTGTCCTATTGCACTTGATTCTGTTTTACAACACAACTTAAGGGTTGCAGGGTGGATAAGTGCCTAGGGCAATATCTGACAGGTCATCTCTCTGTGACACTGACTGCATGTGAGGGAGTGTGGAGCACTCCCTTGTGCTCCCAGTCAGGGGGACTCTGGTTATATATTTACAGTAGACAGGCATGTCAATTGCAGGGCTGCCCAACAACTTTGCTAAATTAGTTATATTCTCATACATGGCAGTTGCAGTGGAGCCAGGTTTGTCTGGAGGGCTTTATTATAAATGTAGGTTGTGTGGAAAAATTATATTGGCACAATTTTTGAGTTATAAGGAGATTATAAGCATTGATTAACAGGAGAGTGCAAGGATACTCCTGTTGTGCAGGGCAGAGAAGGAAGAGGTAAGCTGAAGATACTCACCAAGACAGAGACTGAAGTTCTTGTGACCAAGTTTTGAATAGTTAAGATTGATGAGATCAACCCTTGTGAGCTTCTTAGAAGCTTGATCTTGAGGGAAAATGAATCTCATTATTATTACATCACAGCACTTACTGCCTTTAAATACATTTAGAAACCTGTATGTATCATTGTTTGATGTATCCAGAATTAGGTCAATGTGTTGAGATTCTGTGAATTGAAGACTAGATCTTGTGTTCTGTTAATACAGGCAGACCATAGTGGTAATACACTATTCATGTGCACTATGCATGACTCATAAATGAGTCATGCTTAATGGAAAGATTAATTAAAGTGTAATCTTATTACACCCAGGATCAACCACATGATGATCTAGATGCAGTTGTTATGACTCAGCTATGATGTCATTGGTCTGGAGCTTTCCTAGCTCCATAACTGCTGTGTTGGATTGACCCAGACTCAACTCCACATATTTGAAATAAGTGGAGCAGCATGACAGATTGTATGATGTCATTGTGACATCATCAACCTTGTTCTAGCTACATCACATACAAGTACATCCAGGTTCCTGAATGTATTTAAAGATGATAAGCATCATCATGTAATTAATAACAAGATTGATTTCTCCTCAAGATCAAGCTTCTAAGAAGTTCACAAGGATTGATCTCATCAATCTTGACTAGCCCAACCTTGGTCACAAGAACTTTAGTCCCATCTCAGTGAGCATCCTTGACTCACCTCTCTCTTCTTGGCCCTGTGCAAAAGGAGTACCCTTGTACTCTCCTGTTGGATTATGAGTCCTGCCTAGGAAGAGTGGGCAAGAAGGCTATATCTTTTGAAATATTTCATCATGCCTCCTGCTTCTGCTGTGCAGAGAGACAGAGTTCTTGTTTATGGGTTCTTTGATGCTCTTTCCATCCTTATTGCATGCTTTGGCATTGCTTTGGAACAAGCCTACAGAATAACTAATAGGCTTTATGAATTTTGATGGAGAGATATCACTCACCCCTTAATAGATTCTACTGATGATGAACACTGGTCTCTATTCTACACTGCTATCTTTGAAGGTGAGGTTACAATATTCAGTTGTAGCTTTCATAGAATGGAACTAGAACCCATTAGTGAGGGGGCTAATCTTCCACCTAGTCAAGAATCCTCACAACCTAGTTCTGGAAATTCCAAGACTTAAATTAGTCAAAAAGAAGATTCAGAAACACTTCCTGAACATCTGGATACATTCAGTGGTTCAAATCCTTCAAGATCCCAAAATTCCAGTTTCAATCCACTTCATCATCCTCATCATTCTCCAATAACCTCCATACCCATCCTTGTTCAGGCCATACAAAATGTCTTAGCAGTGCAAGCATAGACTTTACATCAACAAT